>CM038795.1:188920038-189223075 GCA_021764765.1 Vicia sativa
TGACGGCAACGAGGAGAGATTCATATGGTGCAGGATGGAGAACGTATTCTCAATTCTTTGTCTTCCCTTTAGATCTTTAGATCTGAGGACGGAAAATTTACAGAAATTTGATGTTGCAAGAGTCTATGTCAGAACATCAAAGTTGGAAGTTATCAATATTATAGAGAAAGTTCTCATCAACAATGAAAGTTTTAACATCAAAATCACCGAGGAACTCTGTGACCATAGCCATATGGAATTCGATAGGAAAAATACGTAATGGGTTAATCATGGAGTAATTGACAATGTTGTTTTTTCGCTATAGGAAAATAGTGCCACGTAGGTAATTATCGACTGAGTCGCGGAACAATACGCTTTCTTTAAGACATTTCGTGGTACTTATAAAATTATGCAAAGCAGCTGTATCTGGAATTAATTCCAGTCGGAAAAATAGAAAAAGAAATTTGTGTAGATGAAGTAGAATAGAGAGAGAGAAAAGAGAATTGGTATATTGCATTCTGGAGTGAGTAACAAAAGAAACAAATAATTGTATTTATAGGCAAAAGGTCCAACTGAATGGACCTAAATTAAAAACGTGGGAGAGTGGAATCGGTCCAGTCAAAAGTAGCGATTTTTTTTACTTTGTCAGCAAGTCACACATGTGACTCTTGGAGGGCAAGCAAACCAATCACAAATTAGGTTAAGACTTGGTCTTGGAATAGGACACGTCATCATTTCATAATTAATTAATACTACCTCCGTTCCTATATATAAGAGACAATTCAATTTTTAGATTCATTGAATAATCAATGTACCTAGCCTATAAATTGACCAAATACATTGATTATTCAATGAATTTAAAAAATGAATTGTCTCTTATATATAGGAACAGAGGTAGTATTAAATATAATTAATTTCTTAATATTTTATAATTAAACAATAATATTTATTTTCTACCAAATTAATTAATTAATGATAATTAATTTTCAATAATTCGGGTTATAAAAAATTAATTCATCTAGACCGACCCGGACTGAACCGAGCCGAGCCGGCCGGCCGGACGCTGGGGTTGGCGCGCACGTGTGTGTCTATATGACTAATGGGTGTGTCCCCACTCCTTTACAAAATTGGGGTGCCCCTTGGGGCCAACTCAATAGTCCAAATTGGAATATATATACACTACTAGTATTTGTATTCCCTCCTATGTGGGACTAAAATGAATATTTTCAAATTCACTTACATACTAGTTCTTACTTGTGCTAATTTATTGCCCATTCAATGTCAATAAATCATTCCAACTCCCACTCCAAGTTATCATCATTCCAAATTCTCCAACAATCCCCCACTTGAATTTAAAAGGTGATTTTAGAAGTAACGTCAAACGTTTTCTAAGATTGTGCATAAGCAAAGGTGTCTACGACTTGAACCTTTGCGTAGAAAGTAGGATTCCGATTAAACAAGAGTGACACTATTGTCTTGAACTCTATCTCAGACATCATACCCGTACATAACCTTTTCTTAAGGTGTATTCTAATAACTGCGCTTTAAAAGGCCCTGCACGTGTATCCCGGTTTAGGGAAGGCTCTAGGAATTCTGCCTCGAAATTCCATAAGAACCGACCTCAGTTCCACAATCACAAAGGTGAGTCTATCAAGAGTACTTCTGTAGCCCAGGTACTCCCTCATACATAGTATAGATCTCATTAGGAGTTTCTATCATCTCATCCTCTTATTACTTCAGGATTCACGCTTCTTTTATTTACTCTAGCATGATCGCCTCATATTACTCACAACTTGTCATTACCCATTGAACCTATTTATTGTGATCTCCAATCATTTAGGTTGGGTTACCATCGTGGGCAACTCATATACCTATAGGTTGGTGTCCAAACAGGTTTTGCTTATAATAAATGGTGTGGCCAAGACATTAAAAGAGAAGAGATTCCACTTCTAAGCTACAGAAGTTCTGATGAACAGTAGCGAGAAAAGCTTAAGAAGGATCTGAAGTTTAGTGTCTCTGATATGTATTGTCTAAAGAAACTGTTGTACGTATAGTCTACCACAAGTATTTTAAATTTTCGTTTTCCACAGAGATTGGTGTGATATCACGATCGCTCTATAGTTCAAGTGTATTTAAGATTTATAGTTACAAAAGGAGTTTTGGTCTTAGTCACAAAAATAATAAATGTCATGCAAACAAGTCTAGTATTCTTTTCAAAGAGAGTTGTTTGGATTAAAGAGAGTTTTGGTTTGTTTTCAATTGGTAAAAGCATGTCAAGATTAGTTTCATTAACCTATTTCATATATATTCGATTACCAAGCGGATGAACTAGTTGATGATCGCTATATTCATGTATCCTCCCAATATTATTTATGTCTAAACGATATTGTGAGTATTATCATGTTAATCTTTAAATAATGTCTCAACCTAACTATTAATGATAATCTTTAAGCATGATACTAGTGAATACTAACTCATAAATCTATGTCTAGAATTTGTTCCTTAATAGATGAATATCTTAGGTCAAGTTTAAAACATATTTTGCAATAGTTATCCAAACCATAAAAAGAGCAAATAAAGCAAAGATATTCAAAATATATTAATCATCAGCCAAGTTCATACACAAAAATATCAAAAGAAATACATAATAGTTAGGTTAACTACATCTAATTTTGACACAAAAGAGTTTAGCCATCCATTCTCATGGTAGCTTGATGATCTAGAAATGGAGTGGTGATGATGAACATGGACGAGAAACTAGCAAGGATTCAAGATCTTCTTTAATGATTTTGAGTTACAATTAAGAAAATAATGTTTTTCTTGCCCTATATTCTGATTTGGTGTGTTTGTGGAAGAGTTGGTGAACAAAATATCTAAGTTATGCTTATATACACTTTTCAGACTTCGCAGACCGCGCTAAGCGCGCTTCACTAAAACTTAAACTGCCACAAACGACGCTACAACCTCCAGACCGGGCTAAGCGCGACCTGAAGCAAAAATTAACCACGCTGCAATCGGGCTTAGCGCGCCCTATAGCATGCTTCTTCTCCAAAAGTTGCTTGAATTCCTTCCTAGGGCTCTTCTAGCTTCCATGTTTCCATGCATCCAAGTAAAATCAACAAAAACCTACAAGCTAAACATAAATGAAGTAAAATAATAGATTATCAACAAAAACTAAATAAAAACATAAATATATCAAAATAATATATTAAATATTACTAATTAACAAAAGATATTGTAAAGGACCACAAAATTATCTACAAATAGATCCATATTTTTGTTCTTAACATAAACCAGTATGAAGATATCAAGACAGAAGTTCTGAGTGAACGTAGTCCAGATGTTGAAGACTCAAGTTTCAGAAGCAAAGGATTCTGAAGACCAAGTGTTGAAGTCCCTGAAGACTACTCTCTGTACTAGTGTGTCTTAGAGGTTGATAGTTAGTCACATACAGTTGGTGTGTGCAGTTGTTAGTCATGTACAGTTTGTGCGTGCAAGTGTAATAATTTGTTTGATTATTGGATTAAGACCTTGTTAGAGAGAGGTGAAATCACCTGGAAGGGTGAACTAGAGTAACTTGAGGTTATCAAGTGAACTAGTATAAAAATCTTGTGTTCATATCTTCTTTCCAATTTTCTCTATCTTATTATCAAAAGTGAAGTAAATTTCAAAGGGGATTGTTTTCAAGAAAAAGTTTTCAAAGGTAAAAATTTAATTCAACACCCCCTTTCATGTGTTTTTCACACCTTCATATGAGTCCTGAAGCTCGTCGCCGCGACGACTAGGTCGCAACATGTCGTTAGAGAAGATGCAACTCTTGATGATCAAGAAGCACAACTTTACTCCTCGCCGCGAGGATTGCTGCTCCTCGAACGCCAAGAAAAATAAGATCAGCCGACGATCGGATAACCTTCCTTCGCCTCTGCACAACAAATTCAACAGTTATTAAAAATTAAACAATTAAATAATTAAAAAAATGACAATTTAACCTTTTTTTACTAAGAAAGAGTAGCAGATAGATTCTTCAAAATTTTGCACCCCTAAGAATGAGTGTCCAACAAATAGAAGATTGCAAAATATATGATTATGAGAAATAATTCATAATTATATTCAAATTTACTTTAAAGATTTAATTATAATTAAGTTATTATCAACCGATTTATTTATATATAGTTTGTTTACTCATATATATTTTATTTTTGATTTCTTAAAGAATGAGTGTCCAACAAATAGAGGATGGAAAAATATATGATTATGAGAAATAATTAATAATTATATTCAAATTTACTTTAAATATTTGAGTATAATTAAGTAATTATTAACTGGTTTATTTATATATAATTTGTTAGAAATTTCTCTTTACATCTAGTAGTGGTGATTTTCACCACTGAAAATTCAAAAATTTATTTCTCATGTGCACTTACAAATTCACATATCAGGAGGTTTCGAAAGTGCATATGTGAAGACGACACCTTTTTTTGCACATTTTAATATTTCAACATTGGATTTTAAAATATTTATGGGGTTTCGCATGGGCGCATGCGAAACTTTCCTTTTCATATTTGAATAACGAGAAGCACAAAACATTAGTCTGCCACAATCTCTCACTTTATCAACATAGAACATATTTGAATAATGATAAGTACAGAACATTACCACAATCTCTCACTTTATCAACATAAAAAAGTTAAGTGTGCATGTGAATGAATAGGGAAAAGGGAACCATGATGGAGCAGAAAGACTCCTTCACTAGTAAATAAATTCAAATAGCACCAATCACTTGACAAAGTAAATACTCTCTCACATACCACTCTTGTGTCAAAATAAATAATTACAATCACATAGTATTAAATAGTGTGCGTGAGTAACCTAAGGAGGTGACATAACAAAAGAAACCAAAGAATAGATTCTACACTAAACTCTTCCATTTTCTTTTCTGCATAATTCACGCCTTCATTTATTTTTCCATATAAAGGTAAATTCTCATTTATGTTTTTCTTTGAATTGTGTTGAATAATGTTGATTGATCCGCTCAGACATAAATTCGCATATGCACATGCGAAAAAATCTAATAGGTGATTTCGTAAGTGCGCATGCGAAAAAACCTAATTGGTGACTTCACAGGTGCATATGCGAACTAAATCTAAGAAATCACGTTGAAGGTGCGTTCGCACGTGAATTTGTGAATTCTGATAGTATTTTGGATTTTTTGCAAATGGCCTAGAAAAGACTATTGGGTGTGAAAAGAAATTCCCTAGTTTGTTTACTCATATGTATTTTATTTTTTACTTTCTAAAGAATGAGTGTCCAACAAATAGAGGATTGCAAAATATATGATTATGAGAAATAATTCATAATTATATTCAAATTTACTTTAAATATTTAAGTATAAGTAAGTCATTGTCAACCGACTTATTTATATATAATTTGTTGCGAATTTGTCTTTACACCTAGTAGTGGTGATTTTCACCATTAAAACCCCAAACATATCATTCGCATGTGCACTTGTGAATTCACATATCAAGATATTTCGGAAGTGCATATGCGAAGACACCCTTTTTTGCACGTTTTAATATGTAAATGTTGGATTTTAAAATATTTAGGGATTTTCGCATGTGCACATGCGAACCATACTGGAAGATGAATTCAGATGTGCACATGTGAAACTTCCCTTTTCATATTTGAATAACGAAAAGCACAAAACATAAGTCTGCCACAATCTCTCACTCTATCAACACATAACATATTTGAATAATGAGAAGTACGAAACATAAGTCTGCCACAATCTCTCACTTTATCGACATAAAAAATTTAAGTGTGCATGTGAATGAATAGGAAAAAGGGAACCATAATAGAGCATAAAGACTACTTCATCAGTAAATAAATTCAAATAGCACCAATCACTTGCCAAATTATTAAATACCACTCTTGTGTCAAAATAAATAATTACAATCACATAGTATTAAATAGTGTGAGTGAGTGACCTAAGGAGGTTACATAACAAAAGGAACCAAAGAATACATTCTACACTAAGCTCTTCCATTTGCTTTTCTGCATAATTCACCTCTTTCATTTATTTTCTATATAAAGGTAAATTCTCATTTATGCTTTTCTTTGAATTGTGTTGAATAATGTTTATTGATGCGCTCTGACATAAATCCTCATATGCACATGTGAAAAAACCTAACATGTGACTTCGCAAGTGCACATGCGAAGTAAATCTAAGAAATCACGTTGAAGGGGCGTTCGCATGTGCACTTGCGAATTCTGAGAGTATTTTGGATTTTTCGCAACAGGTCTAGAAAAAGACTACAAGGTGTGGAAAGAAATCCTATAACACCCCAATTCTACCCCTCGTAATTAACAATAAAATCAGAGTTTCAAAATTTCATTTAATAAAATTGAGGCATCACATATTCGCATTTCCATCAATTCGCATTATAATGCACATCAAAAGTCGGATATACCGATTCATACATAATTCACCATATACACATATGACTATTCACAGCACAGCGGATACGTTCACAAAATATACATAACATCATGTTATCATCAATATATAAGGTTATAACATCATAAGATAGTATACATAAATTATCCTATCAAAATGATAATGTCGCCCAAATCCCGAGTGTTACTAAGACCAGAGCAGAGCGACACAAAATAAAGAGACTCGAGCTAATCCTCCTCATCCTCGGGGATCACCTGCACGTTACCAATATATAGGCAACGGCGAAACAAGTAAAGGGTGAGATACTCCAAAACATATAATTAGAAGCATGATAGGATATATAAATAGTTTGGAATTATAAATGATATAAGTTAAATAGAATATATCAACATGTATCAAAAGCTTACATACTTTAAATTAGCATTTAGTGTATAAATTCACACTTTAACTTCATCACATAATCATTATACTCGCGTCAATACAAAACATCATATACCATCGCAATTCAACATCATTCATCAATTAAAACCCAATGTTAAACAACTCAAACATAAACATAACCGACTCCATGAGACACGACTATATTATGCATGTGGTACCCGTCGCTTGTTCATAATTAGGAACACTTGGCATAAAGCCCATCGTCGCTTGGCATAAAAGCCCTCGTCGCTTATGCAATGTATGTGACTCGATAATAAAGACCACACAACAACACATCATCATCGCTCATCAAAATTGACATAAAGTCCACATCGCCATATTTATTCACATCAAATAAACATGTCATCGCATCGCATAAACAACAAGTATTCATACCTAAATACACCGTCAATCAGCACATGATAACAGCAAGTCATGACATATAACGTTAATTACAACACATGAAATTAACTTACAGCAAGTATACACAAGGATAAATACGAATTTCTACGAATCCCTACATACGGAAATCAAATCAATCCTTCAGGATCTCAACTACTGGTTTTAAAAAAATTATCAACAGATAGTACTCGTTCTAAGCTTTCCAACGATACCAACTGATCAGTGGTTTTTACACAATTATTTAGCATTGAATTTCGTTGTCGTTTCTTTTATTTGTCTAATGTTATATGTCATTTTACCGCATTTTGCGCTTTGGTTATGTGTTTGAGTGTTTTCAGGGTCCGAAGAATAAAATGAGACAAATCGGGGCAAAAGAAGTGCAAAAATCAGAATATGGGAGGCTACAGATACATCAACACGGGCCCCCGTGTTAATCAACACGGCCCGTGTCGAAAAGCCACTAGAAAACGCAAAAATACCAAAGTCAGTGAATCAACACGGGCACCCGTGTTAATCAACACTGCCCGTGTTGATTGACCTGACAGCAAATATTCCTTATTCAAGAGGTCAACACGGGTACCCGTGTTAATCAACACAACCCGTGTTGATGGACGCGTGTGAAAACTTCACTTTTACCATTCCCATTAATTCTAATCATCATCAACCTCATAATCCCTACACCTAATTCAACTTTTCTAAACATTTTCAATAATCAACCAACCAAACCCTATAAACCATCTATCAATTTTTCCCCAATCCAAACTACAACCACCAAACCCTAACTATATGAGATAGAAATCAAACCCCTTACCTAGCAAGCTTTGAGTGTTCTTGATGATTCTTCAAACCAAGCCTTGTTCTTCTTCTTGCTCTCCTCTTCTTCCTCTACCAAAGCCCTAACTTTTCTCCTTAGCTTCTATACTTAGTGTTTTGGTGTTATGATAGGAAAATGAAGAAAAAATGTTTTTATAGAAATGTTGTCTTACTAACTAAGGGTGAGAAGTCCAATTCTCCCAAATTGCTCTCACACCCCTCTTCTATTCCTAACACACTAATTATATCATTAACTCAATTTATTAATATAATTCCGGGAAATTAAATATCGGTCCGAATAATATTTTACCGAACCGACCGGAACGTCGCCAAATATATTATTAGATATCTCAATTAATATAATTATTCTCGTCGCCAAAACAAACGTCAAACGGTAAATCAAAAATATTAATATAATATAATATTAAATAAAACGGGCGTTACAAATCCCCTAGTTTGTTTACTCATGTATTTTATTTTTGATTTTTTTAAAGAATGACTGTCCAGTAAATAGAGGATTGCAAAATACTACATGATTATGAGAAATAGTTCATAATTATATTCAAATTTACTTTAAATATTTGAGTATAATTAAGTAATTATCAACCGATTTATTTATATATAATTTGTTGGGATTTTTTCTTTACACCTAGTAGTGGTTATTTTCACCACTGAAAATTCCAAAAACACCCTTCGCATGTACACTTGCGAATTCACATATCAGGATGTTTCTGAAGTGTATATACAAAGACACCTTTTTTGCTCATTTTAATATTTAAACGTTGAATTTTAAAATACTTAGGGGTTTCGCATGTGCACATGCGAACCATCTTGAAAGGTGAATTCAGATGTGCACATGCAAAACTTCCTTTTTCACATTTGAATAATGTGAAGCACAAAACATAAATCTGCCACAATCTCTCACTTTACCGACACAGAACATATTTGAATAATGAGAAACACAAAACATAAGTCTGCCACAATCTCTCACTTTATCAACATAAAAAAGTTAATTGTGCATGTGAATGAATTGGGAAAAGAAAACCATGATAAAGTAGAACGACTCCTTCACTAATAAATAAACTCAAATAGCACCAACCACTTGCTAAAGTAAATACTCTCACCTACCACTCTTGTGTCAAAATAAATAATTACAATCATATAGTATTTAATAGTGTGAGTGAGTGACCTAAGGAGGTAACGTAACAAAAAAAATCAAAGAATAAATTCTACACTAAACTCTTCCATTTACTTTTCTGCATAATTCACCCCTTTATTTATTTTCTATATAAAGGTAAACTCACATTTATGTTTTTCTTTGAATTGTGTTGAATAATGTTGATTGATCTCCTCAGACATAAATTCACATATGGACGTGCGAAAAAATCTAACAGGTGACTTCGCAGGTGCACATGCGAAGTAAATCTAGAAAATCACGTAAATAATGCATTCGCATATGCACTTACGAATTCTGAGAGTATTTTGAATTTTTTACAACAGATCTTAAAAAAGACTACTAAGTGTGGAAAGAATTTCTCTAGTTTATTTACTCATGTAATTTATTTTTGATTTGTTAATTTACTTATATATAGTTTTGTTTACTCAGATGTATTTTATTATTTATTTGCTAAAATAAAAACCAAATGTTTGAGTTCAGTTTAAATTTCATCAATAGCTGGTAATTAAATATATTCATATTATATTACATTATTAACCCCTTGGCATGTATTTTAAAGCAATAAGCTTCCAAGCTTCCAGAGGTGCACAAGAGTGTATTTGTCCACTTTTTGGTATTCTTATCGCATGTATAGTATTATATTTTATTGTGTAATTTTATTTATGATTATATACTCTTGTTTGTTTAGTTAGGGGGAATATTCATGATATTCTAAGGTTGAAGTAAGTTCTCCTTTGTTTGATAGATGGAAAAAAAAACTTTAGGCTAAATAATACCGAATAAACAATTTAAGCCATGTTCATGTCATTTTTATTCTCACAAAGACCTCCAGCATCTTTTCTTTTCGTGTAACATTTCTTTAGAAATTTGGAAGAACATCGGTTGTATGGATGGGATCAAAAGTTAACTTCTTGGGAGATGTAGTCAAATTTTGGTTGGATTAGAGTGGTGGTGGGAATCCAAAAGATGTAAACTTTAAATCTAGTGCTATTTGGTTGGTGACCATGTAGGCTATTTGGAAGGAACCATGTAGGCTATTTGGAAGGAACGTAATAATATTATCTAAAATTTTTGCTTGAAAATGGAGATAGAAATATCTTATTCCAACTCTTCTTTTTACTCTTTCTATATGAAACCGATTTAGGTTGCGATTTAGGTTGGTTCATTGGTTAGGAATTTTTTTCCTCTTGAATACCCCTGATATTCATTCTTCTTAATATTGGATTTTAAAAATTAAAAAAACAAAAGTGTGAAAAGATTATATTTCTTGGAATAAAAGACATGTTTGAAATTAAGTATGATTTTGTAAAAAGTATCAATTTGGATTAAAATATAATTATGATTATAAATCTAAACCATTTAAATGGCTTGGCTTCTAAAAATATCCAAACATGCACACCCCTACCAGTACCAGCAAATAATAGAGTCAAGACTATATTATTTTGGGTGATAAAACACTGATCTTAAAAAAAATTATTATTTTGGGAATAAAAAACTCAGACATGCATCCCTCAGTTAAGAATCCAGTAATTAACAAGACAGATATCTGGACATTTCACCAGAAGCATTTCCTGCAGTTTTACAACTAAAGCTGGTTTAAAAATGGAAAAGCAAAATTTCTTATTAACTCAATGCGTAACAACATTGAACATTTCCTGAAGTGTTTGGAAGTTTGTCTCTTGCAAATTTAAATGTAATCCTGCAAGTCAATTGTGCATTTATCTCAGACATATGCCATGCCACACTACAGTGGGCCTGGGAATGTTCCATTCTCACGTTGCTCATTCCATCTGTCAACCTGATGCATCAACAAATTGATGAAAAATTATTGTTATGAACATAAAGATATATGCAATGACCCGATGGCGACTGCTATTTAAGGGAATAGTTACTTGCTGCAAATACGAAATATTTCAAATATGACGTTCAGTTCACCTATACAATTTGGTCAAGTTCTAAATGTGAAACGTTAATCCAAGTAAAATGCTACAAAATTTATTAAAAAAGATCTCGAGATTAGATTTAGATAGAAGCATGGTCCTAGATAGAATACTCTGACAGAATGTAGCTGACCCCGTTTAGTGGGATAAGACTTGTGGGTTTGGTGAACAAAGAGATCTAACTTCAAAAAAAGACGAAAGTGGCATATTTTTTGAGGTAACTGAAGCATGATTTAACTGAGAAGGAATACTCAAGGTTGACAATTGCCAGAAAGGGTCGAACAGAGCACTGAATATCGTAGTTTAATGGTGAAAATCCAGGCATGTGTATCGTGGTAATAGTTCCAGGGTTCTAAAACAAGAAAAGGTAAAAACCAAATTTTTTAAATAAAAGAATAGTTCCTAGCAATTTGAGAGGGCCCAGTCTCACCCAACAGTCTTGACTAGTAGTAATATAACAAGTCTCTTCCCGTCCCCTCATGGTTATACTCTCTCATTACACAGATTCACACACTAATATTACTGCTAATTAGGCAGTAAGTAATGTAACCTTCACTCCTAAATCTTATCAGGCACGGCACATCACACATCTCATAATTTGGTTGTGTAATCGAACTCAATGCTTAGTTAAACTAAAGGGCACAACTAAAAACTCAGTTTCCGCTGAGTCCTAAAGACTGCCATTTTCTCTCCAAGGGAATCTGATAGCACCTGGATTTGAGATCTGATTTGGATGAAATAATCATTGGGAATTTATTAGGAATAGTCTGCACGAAACCTTCCACCCAACATCTTTTCTTAACTAATATGCTTAGTACAAGGGGGCTAGTGCTACGCAGAAATGCATCTCCAACACAACATTTTCATCTACTTTTTTGTAGTATGGATACCTGCTTGATCCTAATCGCTTTGGGTGGCAAGCCATTTTGTTCTTGAGAAACACCATCACATTCAACTAGTATGTTTTCTATAATTGTTGAAAAGTGAAAACTGCGCATGTCCCTGTGTTTTTATTCTAATCTTTGGCTCTATGTTTAATAAGCTACATAATATCCTTCTCCTTCATTTCTAGCAATGCAATGACCATGGATTTCTAAGAAGCACACCTTCTCTTACACGGTACCATGAAAGAAAGAAAAATAATTCTTCTTTATTGAATGAACAATTACCAAATTAAACCCGTTGTGAGCATTGAAGGGCTGAATGGTTACAAGTTACAACCTATTTAGAGACTCTGGATTCTCCTCAAGACACAACTCAATTGCTGCCTAACAGTTCTAATCTGCCGAACTTCTAGTTGGGCCTTGTCAATCCCGTGCCCAAATTATTGTTCCCCTTATCACCTTCCTACCCCTTTATCTCCCAACTTAATGAACAAATTTCTGAAGCCATTGTACCTGTTTCCCATATTTGATATACAATCATAAAACTACCAAAGTCTGTCCTTACTCCATGAAAAATAAATTATGCTAGAATCCCCCTCCTTGTATCTTCATGCTAAGTCTTGCAAGTTGCAAATACCCTATTTCCTACCTTAGCCCAACCCCACCTCTTAAAAATACTAACAGGTATCTTCTACTTTAAATTTCAACTCTTTCAATAACTAGTTGCTTCACAATTCACATCCAACACCCTCATTTCTCCCTTATGTCGCCATGTCTTCTTAGTCCCTCCTTACTTTATAAGGATTCCTAATAGGCTAATAGCCTAATACTTATCCCTGAACTTCTCATGCAATTTCTATGCCAATCTCCTAACTCACATGATTTCTTCTCTGCGTCAACTCCATCAATAGTGAATCTCAACTGCTCGCTAAATCCGAGGAGCAGCCGCCTACTATGGCTTAACTCCACAAACATGATTCCCATTTCCTTCCACACTTTTTTCCAATACCAGTTCACATCTCTGTGGAGCAGGGTTCTTTTCTTTATGCAGCAATGTCAAGACAATCAACTTGATAAAGATTCTGTGTCATGCAAATTCTGTTCTGCATGGGTTTATCCCATTATACCTTTGAAGTGGGGCAGAAGCCATTCCAAACATCCTTCTATATTTACAAATGAGCTTGAAAGGGACAATCACTGTTCCCATTAACTCTTCACAAAGCCTAACATATTTAATAACTATAATTTTTATTATATTGGCAATTTTCAGAGAAAATATTTTTCTGGTTTAGTATAAAATCAGATATCATGTGAACTAGAACAAAAACCAAAGAAAAGCTAAGTTGTAGCAAACAACTACAAGATGTAATTTTTTCATAAGAAATATATTACTACCAATAAAGTAAATGATGCAAGTTCCATTTTCATGTAAGAGAGCAGATAGGCCATCAACACATAGAAATTTGATATTGGCAAGACAATATATCTGTAAATAAATTCTGTTGGACATAGAAATTTGATAATTGAAAATACATACCCATTCACCGGGGCAAAGAGCACGATAATACTTGGCAAACTTATCACATTCTGGTGCATCATCTCCCTTTGCAGCTACACATCTGCACAGAATTTCGAGAACTAAAATAAAAGAACTGAACAACTTTACAATGTATGCGAACAAGAAGCTCCATAAAAAAAAAGGCCAACAGAGTATGACTCACCGATGATATTCGATGTATCGGGTAAAGCAATGCCTTGTTTGATTAGTAGTTGGAAAACGGAAATCTATTGGAGCAGTCTCTAGCTGGAAAATAAAGACACAGATATCAGTATATTGAAAGGACCGACAACTTCACTTATGATGAAATCAAGCAACAGTTCCAGATTGATGATTCAGGTAAACAAATGACACCTTAATTTCAGGTTTCTCTTCAGCTTCTTCTTGATCACCAGAACTTTGTTCGACAACAGTTTCACTGCTTTGCTCTAGATTGCTTTGTTCGACAACAGTTTCACTGCTTGGCTCTAGATTGCTTTGTTCGACAACAGTTTCACTGCTTGGCTCTTGATTGCTTTGTTCGACAACAGTTTCACTGCTTGGCTCTAGATTGCTTTGTTCAACAACAGTTTCACTGCTTGGCTCTAGAGTGTTTTCTTCAGCTTTCTCAACAACAGCTTTCTCAGATGTAGCCTCCTTTGGCTTTTCAACTTCCTCGACAGCAACAGGTTTTTCAACTACCTCTACTTTGTCTTGTTTGTCATTCACATAGTATTGCTGCAAGACAAAAACATTTTTGTAACTAACTTCACCTCAAATCTTACATAACATTAGAAAACATGTATCGAGCTGACGAAATTGAAGGAAAGAATACCATCACTACCTAACAAAATACACAAACTAGCAACATATCATACCAATTCTTCGTATAAATATATAATATAACATCCGAAATGTATAATGAAAGGCAACATCTCTACATAGTAAATAGTTATAGACCAGACAACTGCTCCCTCCGGTCATTATTATAAATAAAAATTCACTTTCCAGATACATTGAAAAACCGAAACATCTACCTAATATATAGATAAGATACCTCAATTATTCAATAAATTTAAAAAATAAAGTTTTGCTAATAATATTGACCGGAGGGAGTACACAAAAGCAAAACTTGCAAACTTTCTGGTGCAGTATTATATTAGTATCCAATTCTTCAATCATTTTCCTATTCTCATTATCGAACTCATACAAATGGCAAATTGAAGCACAATAGAATATGATTCTATGAATGGCAAATTGAAGCAAGCACAATAGAATATGATTCTTTGAAACACTTACACGGACACGAGAAGCAACACTAAACCATGAACACAATAATAATTACAAATTTACAAGTGATTAAATGTAACTATGCGTGTCTATATCCCCGGCAATAACACAAACCACTTTAGCGCAGACACCTCTGAAAATAGGTGTATAAGTGTGAGTGTTAAAAACGGACACTGACGAATGTAATTACGCTAAATTTATTCATTTGTTTCAAATTATTACCGGTGTCAACGTCGTGTGTGTCCAGTGTCAGTGTTTCATAGACACAAACACACCTTCAATCGGTAGATAAGATTAATTATGCAAAAGACGTTAATATTTTGCGTTCATGATATAGATCTGGACTTAGAATCATCGGTATTATGTATTGAAGATTACAAATTTTCTTAGACTTAGTGAAACGAATTTTACATGGAAGAAATGTAAAATCAAATTGCGAAAATCAAGATCTAGCAGAAATCACTCTGAATTGCAAAATTAACTAAAACAGCTTTTGAAAAAATCGATTCCAAAACTAAAAGTGTGTTGAATTAAAACGAAGATCTATAGAGATTTGGAAGCAGAATTGAAAATTGAGAAGTAGAAATGGAAGAGAGATTGTACCTCTGCGAGAGTTTGAGGTTTGTCGCCAGTTTCCGCCATTGTTGCAACTTGCAAGAAAGAGTTGTTAGGCAGGCGGCTGCAACACAAGGGAGAGATTTGGGTCGGAATGCAAAGTGATGTAAATGTAACGTGATGTTAAGATTTATTCTTTTATTTATTCATTTATTGTTCCTCTTCGTTCTATTTTAAATGTCATTTTTTTAGTTAATCATTATTAATTATATTATAATTAATAATTTTTTTTATCTATAATACTCTTAATTATTTGTCATATCTATTTGATTTTCTCTCTCTCTCTAATAAATAATTAGGAGTAATTTTAATAAAAGTGCAATTAGTATTACCTTAACTTTATAAACGATAATTAAAAAGAAATAAAAAATTATTCTAAAAGTGACATTCAAAAAGGGGAGTTTTTTTTGACAAAATCAAATTTAACTTCTTTCATTAATCAAAGATAAAGTAATATAAGGAGAAATCTCAAATATAATGCGCCGAGTAAAAAAATTGACCGCGTTAAATAAAGTATGGACAATCAAATTCGCTTATGCTTGACAAACTTAACTTCAAAATTGAAAGAAAAAAAAGACTAACAACAATGACTTAATATAATCAACAATAACACTAAACTCGGAATTACCTCAAAATTGGTACTTTGCGCATGAACATCACTTTGTAAATCACTCAAAAGAATGATATAGAGAAGTTACTTTAAGGATAGTTTCCTTAAGAGTTAAGGCACCCACTTCAAAAATGGATAAAGTACTTTCATCCCAAGTAGTTCCTACAACAACAAAATTATCCAAATTATTCCAAAGACACTATATGTGACCCGTAGTATCTAGATGATGATTAAAACTATCCACATTGCATTGTATTCTACCAAATGTATCGTAGAATGAGCATACATTTTTCAAATTTTTCTAAATGTTCATATGTGTCAATCGGAGCACTTCAGTTTAATAGAATGTCTCTTAAACATGAAATAATATAATTCTTTATTTTAAAGTTACATGGAGTCATTTATTAGAATTCATAGTTTACTTCTTTGTCATCAGTATGACATCCAAAGTCTCTTAGAGTACATTTATCTCATTCAACCATATTATCATCTTGTTATATAGTTATTCAAGTAGCTTGTTAAATTACTTTTGCAATTCTCTCAATTTCTGGATCAAGCTATAAACCTTTTAAACATGTACTCTGCATAAAATAAACAAATGAATAACTTTGGTAGAATACCTTTGAAACAAAATGTTAAATTAACAAATAATAAATTTTAAACAAAAATTATAATGCACTAAAATTTTAAGTACAACTGCCTATTGTTGCATTTTAAAAGTGAACAACAATACTTAGAAACAACACCATTTTGTTGAAATAAAAATAGATGTCGTAGTAAATGTGCAAAAATAACATAATGACAAGTAAATTATTGTATCCAAAATGATTGTATTAACCTCGTACAAGGACAAATTGAATGTACTCACAAATTAAACACCAATGTGTGAGTAAAGGAAATAGGGATGAACATAACAGATATATGAATAGGCATATGAATGTGAGAATTCATATGAATATTCCAACAACAAATCTGATTTAACTATGACATTTTACAAAATACGAATTACAACCTCACACCCCTAAGATATTGCGAGTCTTTGATAAGGCGACTCACTTTATCAAAGAAAACTCAAATGTTGGAGTCATCAATCGTTAAGGCAAAGGTTTAATGGAATATAAAATAAAATGACACTCTTACAAAATACACAATTAGATCTTACATTCCATAGGTTGGGAGTCATCAATCACAAAGATATTCGCCCTGCCAAAGTAACTCCCTGAATGATGGGAGTCTTCAATCACTAAAACAAAGGTTTTATAGCGTTACAATCTTATAGTTATATCAATAGAATAAATAAAGTACCGCTAAGTCTCGCTACCCTATAGATCAATCTCCAAAATTTTCAAATCGGAGAAAATATTAAGTTCAAATAAAAATATATCATTAAAGTTAGAAAGTTAAAAAAGAAGCCATAAATAATTATGTTGAATCACATGTTTAGATTAGAATCATCTAGAGAGAACCTAAAATAAGGGGACTAGTCGCTCATCATTAAGAGATTCATCATTTTTATAATTTTAGAGAAAATATAAAGACTTACATTCTAGGTTGTTAATCTCAGATAGCGGCGTGTAGCGCCGGACCTCTCAAATGCTATAGCGGCATAGCGGATAACGGGATGACCGTTATTGTGAGCTTTTAAAAATCAAGGTAAATAATTAATATAAAAACATAAATACTAAAATAGGTTCCAACAACATACATAAATACTAAAAATAGGTTCCAACATAATAACTCAAATTTTGAATGTACTTAAAATGACTAAATTAACTTCTAAACTTAAACAAAACGACTAAATAACATCCGTCTCATCTTCACTTGTAAGTTCCACCACATTAAGGTCATCTTTCTCATCACTTGATTCAACTTCAAACCCTCATCTCCATTAGACACTAATGTAGCAAGTCTAGAGTGATGCCTAGTAACTCTTGTTGGTTCATTAGCCCCCGCGGTATTACCAACAATTTCCCAAGTCAAACCCTCTTCTCCTAAAACCAAATCATCTTCCAATGTTCCATTTTTATCCTCATTTTGTTGCAACCATTCATAGAATTCATCAATATTTTTGAGGAGAATAGGAGCAATTAAATCATTGCTACTGAAGCGTTCTAGAAGGGCTTGATTGTACTTCACAAAAACCAAGTCTTGAAGCTTTTGATGCTCTAACTTGCTTCTCTTCTTAGAATGAATCTATATTATAATTTGTATAAATAATTAATTTCAAATCTCAAAAGCTCCAATCTAACTCCATAAAGAAACTTAACTTCTAACTTACTTGCTCAAAAGTACTCTAATTACGCTCACATCCTGATGAGCTGCATGTTAGGCTCAATTTTATTGTAATTGCTTGCAAATGAGGACAATGGTTTCCATACATGGTCCACCACTCAGCTGTAAATTGAATTGCAATAATTATTTATTATTGAGTATGTCATTTTAAATGCACAGAAGAATAGACTTTAACTTACCACGGGACATGGTTTCCTTCATTCTAACTGCAGAAGGCATGCCAAATGTGTCCCTCGCCTTCCGATACAAAGAAATCTTAAACAGAATTTTGTCATTCTCTATTGCATCTATTGAAAGCCTTTGAATGCAAGCAAAAATCCCATTTGTCACTTCCATGTCTTTACCAATGTTTAGATCATTGTAGAAGTGTTGTGGGTTAAGGAAATGCCCAACTGCATACTGTGACACCCCGAAAATAATTCGGTACTTAAATAATTATGATTTTAATTATTAAATTAATTGAGAGCATAGTTTATTTAATATATTGAATTATTGAGATTAATTATGGAATTAATTGGAGAATGGGAAATAAATAATATTTATTTTATTTATGATTAAAAGGAATAAAGAGGAATAAAATAAGGAAAAGAGGAAAAATAGATTCATTTGGAGAAAACAAGACTACGTAGAAATGAGAAGAGGAGAAAGAAGAAGGAAAACCTAGAAGCGTCAGAATCTCGAAGAACCCACTAGGTAAGGGGTGATTTCGATTGATTATGGCTTATTATGGGTTTTGATGTTCATAATATAGGTTATAGCATGTTAGAGAATTGTATTTGTGAATTATAGGGTTCCATGAATGTGTCCCTATAGGTGTCAGATGATGTCAGGTTGTGTCAGAATGTATAGATTAATGGATCTGTATGATATAGGATCATTACTGACGAACAAAACATGGTATATTGTATGTTATTGATGATGAATGAGTGATTTTATGGTGTTGGAATATATGGGTACGTTTTTGAATAAAGAGGAAATGGTTGTGGGAAAATAATGCTGTCAAAAACTGATTTTTGGGTCTGATGGTCGTGGGAACCGGTTCCCCAGTGGGAGAACCCGGGTTCCAGCTTTTAAAATGGTGAAAAATGGTATTTTTGAACTCAGGAACCGGTTCCTGTGTGGGAGGAACCGGGTTCCACGTTACTTTTGCCAGAAAAACTGAAAATATTTTTTGGGAACCGGTTCCCTACCTGGAGGAACCGGGTTCCCCATACATTTTTCCAGGGGCGCTGATTTTTGAAATTCTGGGAACCGGTTACTCCCAGGGAGGAACCGGGTTCCACTGTTTATTTTTGAAAATTTTTAAAACTTCAAAAATTCATAACTTTCAAACCGTAAGTCCTTTTTGAGCGCCGTTTTGGACGTTATTTCCTAAATTTTATGCCCTACCTTATGAAATGAAAATATTTTAGAAAACTTGAAATTATTTTGGAAAGGGGTTGGATTTCGAAATAAATGATTTTTAACAGACACATAAGGATGTATGTGTAGTAAGGAACCTTGGTGATGAGGACACTAGTAATGTGTAGGTGTAATAGCATGTTTATGCTGAGGTTAGCTGTGTGCATGATTGGTTGATGTATCATGTTAATTGGTTTGCATGTTTATGCTGATGTTGATTGTATGCATGATTGGTTGAGATATCATGTTGGATGATTGTTTCAGTTATGTTGAATTGATGTATTACATAGACTGATTAATGTTGCATGCTATTGATGTGCGTGCATATGCATTGTTTTGGTGAAGTTAATTCCCATTGTGCGGAATTTGACTTGGATTGCCAATAACCGATACCCGAGTGAGGATGGGTGGTTAGGCTGGATTCGGGTCCGAGTGGTTATGGACGAATCGATGGTACTGTATCCGGTTGATAATGGATCAGTGTTGGGTGACTTGGTCACGAAGTCGGTACCGCATGCATTGAGTCTGCATTTGTGTTTGTATGGAATTGTAACATGTTAGGATGTTTTCCAGTGTTGCAATTCTTTTATTGTTTATTGATTATGCATGATGAATTACATGATTATGGATGTGCGTTGGATGCTGAGTGGTGTTAAGTGGTGGAATAATATGCTTGTATTATATTATTGATTGAAAGACTTATAATGTGCTTTAATTATGAGAAGTCTCACCCTTACTTTACCATTTCAGATTGAGTTAGCAGCTGAGGAGTCGGTGAGGATGGCTCTAGAGCTTATCTTTTAGTCCGTGTGTCAGTGTCATGCTCTGATTAGATTGTAACACTGGGGAACGCTTAGTTAAGAGAATCAGTCTTGTTTAATAGTTTGGATTTGAATTCCTTGAGAACTATGATGTTTTATTTAAATTGATTGATTTTGGTATTTCCGCTGTGTAAGACATGGTCTTATGATGATTTAAATTGTTGGATGATGATCCTCAGTGTAGCATGGCTACTGTTTGATGAAGTTGTTTTAATTATTAATTGTGACATCCCGTATTATACCGTGTTAACTCTGATTAAAGATGATTTAGATATTAATTTAATTAATATATTCGGGGTATCTAGATGGGGTGTTACAATAGTGGTATCAGAGCATAGTCGGTCTTGTCCTGTGTCGTTATCCCTTTAGTATGCGACTAGTGTGAAGTGACATTGTCGATACTTGTGAGCTGATGTGAATTGTTTTTTTATGTTACAGAACAATGGCCGGAAGAGGTAACGGAAGGAATGATGATGCCATTCCGAGGCTTTGGGAATGTTGGTGGAGTGCTCGGAGGAATCGCAGGAGTCGTGATTGGTGCCGATGCACAATTGGGAATTTTCGAGGAATAATCCTCCATTGTTCAAGGGCACGATGATCCCGGTGTGCTCGTGGTTGAAGGAGATCGAGAGGATCTTCGTGAGTGATTGATGCAGGGGGGGTGAGATATGGAACTCACATGTTGGCCGAGGAAGTCGATGACCGTGGGTTACTACCCGAGTGAACTAGAAGAAGATGGTGTTGCATTGAATTGGGTGTGTCGTGAGAGCTTTTCCGAGGAGGTATTTTCCAAGATGTCGAGGTAAGAAGGAGATTGAGTTTTGGAACTCGGGTAACAAGTCGTGAGTATGCTTCAAAGTTTTCTGAGTTAGCAAAGTATTATGCTTCATTACCCTAACGATGCGATGGAGAGTTTTCCAAATGTATCAAGTTTGAGAATGGTCTTCGTGACGAGATTAAGCGGTATTTGTGACGATCCGGTTTTCCGATTTGGTTGATTGTAGTAGGATTCTTGAGGAGGATCTTGCTAACACTAAGTCGAATGCTCGAGGGTATGTTGATAGGAAAGGTAAGCAACAGATGGATCGTGGTAAGCCTTATGATAGGAATAGTCAGAGATCCGGAGGTTGGAAGAAGTCTCGTGGAGGAGATTCTAGTTCTTCCGCTAGGTGCTATAAGTGTGGTGAGACAGACATCATATGGTGGACCGTAAGAGCAATGATAAGAAGTGTTTCAAGTGTGGAAAGTTCGCCATGTGGCCAATGACCGCAGAGTGAAAGGGTGACTTGCTACAACTGTGGTGAAGAGGGTCATACTGTCCTCGCACAAAACCCAAGAAAGAGCAAGTCGGTGGTAAAGTGTTTGCATTGTCCGGATCGAAACTAAACCAGATGATCGGCTGATTAAAGGTACATGTTTTATTAATGACATACCTTTGATTGCGATTATTGATACCGGAGCTACGATTCTTTTATTGCGTTAGATTGTGCTAAGAGATTGAATTTGGAAATTTCTAATATGGATGGAAGTATGGTTATTGATACTCCCCGGTTCGTTGACTACTCGTATGTTTGTAGAAATTGTCCCGTTGTGATTTTGATAGGGTTTCGTATGGACTTAGTATGCCTACCGCTCGAACAACTTGATATCATCTTGGAATGAACTGTTGGAATTCAACCAGTTCATATCAAGCTTTGAGAAGACGGTCATTTTTCCCAAGAGGTTAAGATCGAAAGTGAGATTATGTCGCAGCGTATGAATCTAGTGTGAAAGATGGTGCATGGTGTTTACGTTGTATTCGCGATTGAAGCGAAGGAAAAGGCAAAGAGTGATGGATTGCCGGTGAATGAATTTCGAGGTGTTTCAAGACGTTAGTGAATTGCCACCGAGAGAGGTAGAATTTACTATAGATCCGATTCCCGAACTAGTCCGGTGTCGATGGCGCCTTATCGCATGTCGGCATCGAATTAGCCGAAGAAGCATTAGAGGAATTGCTTGAGAAGAAGTTTATTCGTCCGAGTGTGTCGCCGGGGTGCCCGGTGTTATTGGTTAAAAAGAAGGAAGGTTCAATGAGGTTATGTGTTGACACCGGCTGAATAAAGTTACAATCAAGAATCGGTATCCTTTGCCGAGGATTGATGATTTGATGGATCAGCTCGTTGGAGCGTGTGTGTTTAGTAAGATTGATCTGAGGTCTGGATATCATCAGATTCGCGTGAAGTCAGAGGATATTCAGAAAACTGCATTTAGAACGAGGTATGGACATTATGAATATTCTGTTATGCCATTTGGAGTTACTAACGCACCTGGTGTTTTCATGGAGTATATGAACAGGATATTTCATCCATATCTTGACAATTTTGTAGTAGTGTTCATTGATGATATTCTGATTTATTTGAAAAGCGATGAGGAGCATGCAGAACATCTCAGAGTTGTGTTGGAATTGCTGAAGGAAAAGAAACTTTATGCGAAGTTGTCCAAGTGTGAATTCTGGTTAGAGGAGGTGAGTTTTCTTGGTCATGTAACTTCCAAGAATGGAATTGCTGTGGATCCTACGAGTAGGCTGTCTCGGGGAAGCGCCAAGAATGCTTCGAGATCCGTAGTTGGTCCGCGTTATTATCGGAAGTTTATTAAGGGTTTTCCAAACCGGCGTACCATTGACTAAGTTGACCAGAAGGGTCGATATTTGTTTGGGATGTTGAATGTGAGAAAGGATTTCAAGAGTCAAGAGGAGGTTGACAAGTGCTCCGATCTTGATTTTGCCGATCCGACTAAGTCTTTTGTGGTATATTGTGACGCATCATTAATGGGATTAGGTGGTGTGTTGATGCAAGATAAGGTGTGGCTTATGCTTCATTGAAAGTGCATGAAAGGAATTATCCGACTCATGATTTAGAGTTGGCAGCTGTTGTGTTTGTTTTGAAGTTGTGGAGACACTATTTATATGGTTCTCGGTTTGAGGTATTCAGTGATCATAAGAGTCTGAGGTATCTCTTTGATCAGAAAGAGTTGAACATGAGGCAGAGAAGATGGTTGGAATTCTTAAAGGATTATGATTTCGGTTTGAATTACCATCCTCGTAAAGCAAACGTGGTTGCAGATGCTTTAAGTAGAAAGTCTTTGCACATGTCGATGTTGATGGTTCGTGAGTTAGATTTGGTTGAGCGCTCGAGATCCGAGTTTGGTTTGTGAAACTACTCGAATAGTGTGAAATTGGGTATGTTGTCGACTAGTAGTATTCGGAAGAGATTAGAAATGGGCAAAAATCGATGTTGGTTTAGTTGATAAGTTGACATTGATCAACCAAGGTCAAGGAGGCGAGTTCGAATTGACGAGAATGGTGTTATGAGATTTGGTGATCGGGTGTGTGTTGGATGTTGCGAGATTAGGAAGAGCATTTTGGAAGAAGGACATCGAAGGGTTGAGTATACATCCCGGTGCTACTAAGATGTATCATGATTTGAAAAGTTGTTTTGGTGGCCTGGAATGAAAAAGGAAATTGTTGAGTTTGTGTATGCCTGTTTGATATGTCAGAAGTCAAAAATCGAGCATCAGAAACCATCAGGATTGATGGAACCGTTGTTTGTTCTAGAATAGAAGTGGGATGGAATCTCAATGGATTTTGTGTCTGGTTTGCCGAGGACAGCTAAGAATTGTGATTCTATCTGGGTGATTGTGGATAGGTTGACAAAATCTGCTCATTTTATTCCGATAAGAATGGATTATCCGATGGAGAGATTAGCAGAGTTGTATGTCGAAGAGGTTGTGAGTTTGTATGGTATTCCTTCTAGTATTGTGTCGGATCGAGATCCGAGGTTTACATCTAAGTTCTGGACAGGATTGCAAGAAGCTTTGGGTACCAAGTTGCGGTTGAGTTCCGCTTATCATCCGCAGATGATGGTCGACGGAAAGAACGATTCATCGTTGGAAGATTTCTTGAGCTTGTGTGTTAGAAGGGTGGAGCTTGGGATAGCTATCCGCCATTGATTGAGTTTACCTACAACAATAGCTTTCACTCGAGTATTGGTATGACTCGTTTGAGGCATTGTATGGTAGGAGGTGTCTGACACCACCGTGTTGGTATGAAACCGAGAGAATGCCGTGATTGGACCGAAATTGTTCAAAGAAACTTCGAAAAGATTAAGATGATTCAGAGAAGATGAAGACTTCTCGAGTCGTCGAAGAGTTATCATGATAAGAGGAGGAAAGACCTTGAGTTCAAAGGAGAGCATGTGTTTATGCGGGTTACTCCGATGACTGAATTGGTCGAGCCTTGAAGTCAAGAAAGTTGACTCCACGATTTATTGGTCCTTTCGATTACCAAGAGAGTTGGAAGGTTGCATATCGATTGCTTTGCCGCCACTCACTGCATGATGTTTTCATGTGTCTCACCGAGGAAGTACATTGCTGATCCGTCTCATGAGATTCGGCAGATGACACATGTGCACGGAGAATTTGATCGTGAAGCGATGCCGAATTGAGGATCGAAGTTGAAACAAGGGCAAAGAGATTGCATTGGTAAGAGTAGCTTGGGGAGGACCAGCTGATGGAAATGTTACTTGGGAGCTGGAGAGTCAAATGAAGGACTCGTATCCCGAACTATTCGTCTGAGGTATGTTTTCGAGGACGAAAACTCTTTTAAGTTGGGAGAGTTGTGACACCCGAAAATAATTCGGTACTTAAATAATTATGATTTTAATTATTAAATTAATTGAGAGCATAGTTTATTTAATATATTGAATTATTGAGATTAATTATGGAATTAATTGGAGAATGGGAAATAAATAATATTTATTTTATTTATGATTAAAAGGAATAAAGAGGAATAAAATAAGGAAAAGAGGAAAATAGATTCATTTGGAGAAAACAAGACTACGTAGAAGTGAGAAGAGGAGAAAGAAGAAGGAAAACCTAGAAGTGTCAGAATCTCGAAGAACCCACAAGGTAAGGGGTGATTTCGATTGATTATGGCTTATTATGGGTTTTGATGTTCATAATATAGGTTATAGCATGTTAGAGAATTGTATTTGTGAATTATGGGTTCCATGAATGTGTCCCTATAGGTGTCGATGATGTCGATTGTGTCGAATGTATAGATTAATGGATCCGTATGATATAGGATCATTAATTTAACAAAACATGGTATATTGTATGTTATTGATGATGAATGAGTGATTTTATGGTGTTGGAATATATGGGTACGTTTTGAATAAAGAGGAAATGGTTGGGAAAATAATGCACAAAACCGATTTTTGGGTCCGATGGTCGTGGGAACCGGTTCCCATGGGAGAACCCGGTTCCACTTTTAAAATGGTGAAAATGGTATTTTGAACTCAGAACCGGTTCTGTGTGGGAGGAACCGGTTCCACGTTACTTTTGCCGAAAACGAAAATATTTTCGGGAACCGTTCCCTACCGAGGAACCGGTTCCCCATACATTTTCCAGGGCGCTGATTTTTGAAATTGGGAACCTTACTCCTGTGGAGGAACCGGTTCCACTGCTTATTTTGAAAATTTTAAAACTTCAAAAATTCATAACTTTCAAACCGTAAGTCCTTTTTGAGCCGTTTGGACGTTATTTCCTAAATTTTATGCCCTACCTTATGAAATGAAAATATTTTAGAAAACTTGAAATTATTTTGGAAAGGGGATGGATTTCGAAATAAATGATTTTTAACTGATACATAAGGATGTATGTGTAGTAGAGAACCTCGTGATGAGGACACTAGTAATGTGTAGGTGTAATAGCATGTTTATGCCGAGGTTAGATGTGTGCATGATTGGTTGATGTATCATGTTAATTGGTTTGCATGTTTATGCTGATGTTGATTGTATGCATGATTGGTTGAGATATCATGTTGGATGATTGTTTCATTATGTTGAATTGATGTATTACATAGATCGATTAATGTTGCATGCTATTGACGCGCGTGCATATGCATTGTTTTGGTGAAGTTAATTCCCATTGTGCGGAATTTGACTTGGATTGCCAATAACCGATACCCGAGTGAGGATGGGTGGTTAGTGGATTCGGGTCCGAGTGGTTATGGACGAATCGATGGTACCGTATCCGGTTGATAATGGATCGTTGGGTGACTTGGTCACGAAGTCGGTACCGCATGCATTGAGTCGCATTTGTGTTTGTATGGAATTGTAACATGTTAGGATGTTTTCCAGTTGCAATTCTTTTATTGTTTATTGATTATGCATGATGAATTACATGATTATGGATGTGCGTTGGATGGAGTGGTGTTATGGTGGAATAATACGTATTATATTATTGATTGAAAACTTATAATGTGCTTTAATTATGAGAAGTCTCACCCTTGCTTTACCATTTCAGATTGAGTTAGCAGCTGAGGAGTCGGTGAGGATGGCTCTAGAGCTTATCTTTTAGTCCGTGTGTCAGTGTCATGCTCTGATTAGATTGTAACACTGGGGAACGCTTAGTTAAGAGAATCCGTCTTGTTTAATAGTTTGGATTTGAATTCCTTGAGAACTATGATGTTTTATTTAAATTGATTGATTTTGGTATTTCCGCTGTGTAAGACATGGTCTTATGATGATTTAAATTGTTGGATGATGATCCTCAGTGTAGCATGGCTACTATTTGATGAAGTTGTTTTAATTATTAATTGTGACATCCCGTATTATACCGTGTTAACTCTGATTAAAGATGATTTAGATATTAATTTAATTAATATATTCGGGGTATCTAGATGGGGTGTTACACATACAACATACGGTGAAGTTGGTACTCCCATCTACTATCTATGATTTTAAAAATATCAAAGTACTTACTCTCAATTCCATTGAAAGCTTTTGCTATACTTTCCTTTTCCCTATTCATTGCCTCATATATGTACCCCATTGTCGGCTTTTTCTCATTATCAACTAATCTTAAAACTGTCACTATCGCCCCCATTGCCTTAAGAGAGTATAGAACATCATTCCAAAATGATGTCATGAGAACAATAACACATGCCCTTTTCCCCTTAACCTCTTTTGATGTCTTTGTGTTCAACCACGCTTCCTATACAAACATCCTTCTAAGATTGTTCTTTAGTTTATACAATCTTTGAAGCGCGAAGAATGTTGTTGCAAACCTTGTAACTCCACTCCTAATCAATTAAGCCCCTTCAGTGAACATCCTCATTATGTTAAGGGTTATGGTATGGTTGTAGGTGAGTCCAACAAGAAACTGTCCTCTTGTTATGGCCCTATTAACAATAGACAACTTTCCTATGTTTTCTAACATTAAATCCAAGCAATGTGCCGCACACGGAGTCCAATAAAGTCTAGGATATCTTTCTTCTAAATATTTTCCTAACACCAAAACAAATGAGCTAAGCTAAATAAGTAATCAATAATCTTTATCACATTAGTAGAAATCATCAAAGTAGAACACTATTACCCGCCAAGACATAGTTGCTACCATTGTCACTTAAAATTTGTATGACATTTTCTTCCCCAATCTCTTGAACAAATGAGTCCAACATCTCAAATATCTTCAATCCAGTCTTCATGTAGCTCGAACCATCAATACTCCTTACAAACATACTTCCACTAGGAGTATTGACCATAAAATTGATCAATGTCCTAGACTTACGATCTGTCCATGCATCCGACATAATAAAGCATCCAAATTGAGTTCTCTCTATCACCAACCCCTGTAACTTTGTCTTTGTGAACTCTAGTTCCTTTTTGAGCAAGGGAACTCTAAGTTCATGGTAACTAGGAGGCTTTAAGTGCTGCCCATAATTTCCAACAACTTCAATCATCAACTTAAAGCTTTTAGATTTCACAACATTAAAAGACAAGCCATTTTGATAGAAGAAACGAGCAATGTATTGAATAGTTAATGCCCTTTCATTTTCCACACAAGAATCTTTAATGGATGTTTGCATTTTAGCTAGTGACAATGTCTTATTTTGTCATACCTCTGGATTTTGAAACAACATTGTATCCATGGGGCCTTTAACATTATTCTTGGTTCGGGAAGCAGTTGTTGAATGCCTTGTTCTTGCTCTTAGGTTTGATATTTCTTGGATAGCATCTTCATCCTCCTCATTGACATTAGCCTCTGGCATATATGCATCACTGATAGCTTGTTTCTTATCATAATTGTCCTATAGAATCTTCTTAATGTCAACTGGAATTTTTCTACAAGCTCTAACTTCTCCCCTTATCCCCAGTTGATGCTTCTTAGCTCTTGTAATTCCTCCAGTTGAAGGATGCCCACAAAAATCACAAATAATGTTATTTTTTGCTTTCATCTTTGTAGGAGTTCCATTGCTAAGCTATGTCAATGTTGTCGCCAATAGGTTTCAAACAACCTTTGTTGTTGGAAGTTGGAAGTTTGAGTTACACTTAAACTTGCAGAAGATGATGATGCCATGGTTCCAAATTAGATGTGAATGGATGAGAAAAAGATGAATATGTGTAGAGGAAAGTGGAAATAAGGTTGAGAAATATTGATGTTTTTTGTGAAGAGAAGGTGAAGAAGAAACTTACTGTGAACTTGTTGTGAAGAAAAAGAGAGGAAGACCGTTGGAAAAAGTGGAAGCGTGTGAAGAGAAGGGAGAAGATGACCGTTGAGAAAAAAGTGGAAGCTTAGGGTTAAGGAGGGAGAAAATGACCGTTGAGAAAAAAATGGAAGCTTTTAAGGAGAGCGGCTGCTTATTTCAGTGAAGAAAAAGAACACAAATGACCTAATATCTTACTTTTTGCTTTAATATTAGTGAAATAAAAGGGAAAAAATACAAATTTGCCCTTAAAAAAATTCAAAATTATAGGATTTACCTATTCTTCACAATAGCGGTCAGTATAGCGTTACGGAACCGCTATTGCGCCGCTATTTCACCGCTACGACTCCACGAATAGCGGTCGCTATTTCCGCTATCGCAAATAGCGGTTAACAGACCAAAAGCGTCACTGCGAGGTCCTCTACCACTACGCTACACCGCTATAGCGCGTTATTGACAACCTAGCTTACAATGATGAAGAACAAACTTTTAATGATAACTTTCATTTTCACATTCTCTTAGTTTATAAAAATATTTTAGACTCTCTAAAATCGAATCCTTAATAACTGAACATATTTTTCTATTTATAAATTTTTAGTTAACTTCATACTACTTTCTATAAAATTAGCGTGTAAATCAATGTTTTAAAAACCGAACCGGAGATTGAACCGTTGTAACCTTTGGGTCATGGTTCAACCGGTTTAACCGGTTCAACCATGGCTCAACCGGATAGTAAATAAATAAATAAAAAAATAAAAAAATATATCACTTAAAATTATAAGTAATTTATTCAAGTGTCACACGGGGTTAAATATCAAGAAATCATAAATTTATAAAATGAAAAGGATAGCATTGTGATTAATAATTTAATATATTTGCATGATGCTTATAAAAAAACACCTTAGTGCATGATAATTTTTTCTAATCTTTCAGATTTTTGGGTAAAATATGAAATAAACTGGTGAGTAATTCTTATTTCAAAATAGAATGCTTAGAAAAGAGTGGTCATTGTAATTGTCTTTCTTATTTTTAGTGCCTTAGCATGCCCTTACACATGGAGATGCATGCTAGCCTTACATTAATATGAAAGTATCATCATATGCTTTTTATTTTAATGGGTAAAAAAATTCATAAGTTATATTAAATAATTAATTGTACATCTCGATTATTATTTAGTATTTACAAATAAATTAGGTTGTATAACTCTAGCATATTTCTATACAGGTAAAAATAGTAAACCATGGTTTATTTTTAGTCTCTCATGCTCTGCACATCAGTTGATTTGTAAAATCAACAAAATATTTAACATACATTCTGCATATATATATTTTGCAGACAAATAATATTAATATGTTACAAGTAATAACAATAACACTACTAACATACATATTTAACACAATTAATCTTGCAAAACATTAACATCAACATGCCAAAACATTAATCCATGGAAAACACTCTTGATTAATGATGATATTAGTGTGACAGTCATAGAAGAGTTAAGTTACAGTAGAACTTCACAAGAGAAAAATAGAAGATTTAGTCTATCCATAACATATTGATATCCCACTATAAAATTCTAGAGACCGTGTTCTTTACTTATATTCCCTGCCAAAATCACTACACCAGACCACATAGTCTTAGTAGACTTGAGTGCCAATAGATGACCAAAATCACCAACCTTCTCTCGATAAAGTTCAGTTTCAATCAAAAATTCAGTTTGATTACCATCAACTTGTGCGGTCAATACATCAAGAAATCCTGCCATAACCTCTGGTTTGTGGGACATGTTATCGCTGTCATAATATAATGTTGGGTTTAAGACATAGGCAGCAGCATGTAGTTTTTGACGAAGATGTTTATCCCATCTTTGTTTGATAATCCTTGTATAAGGTTTGTATAAAGATTTCTTGTTCATGAATGTTCGCTTAATAGCTTTCTTTGCTCTGAACATGCCGTCATACACATACGCAAGTGGTGGTCTATCATCACCATCAACAATCCTTAACAAACGTATGAGTGGTGTAACAATTCTAACAATAATCTCAACATCATTCCAAAATCTAGAATCTAGGACAACAACAATGAAATCCCTAGCCTTATGGTCTTTATAATATCTAGACTCAACAAAAGCTTTGCTAGTTACCAATGCTTGAAGGTTGTGTTGGTGAATACTTTTTAATGCGATAAAGGTTGTTGCAAATCGAGTTGGACCGGGGTGTATAATTTCTATCCATCCTTCCCTCTTCCTTAACCAAGCTAACAAATATCCATGATTGTACACAAACTTTGTAATTAATGATGCACGGTTTGCTAGACTTGAAACAAGCTCCATTTTCCCTATGTCACCTAAAACCAAATTTAGACAATGTGCGGCGCATGGTGACCAATAAATATTAGGATACTTATCATTTAACAACCTTCCTGCAACTTTATAATTAGCTGCATTATCTGTGACAAGATGTACAACATTCTTTGGACCAACAAATTCAACTAATTCAACAAATAAATTACAAAGAGTGGTTGCATCTTTAACAACATCTGAGGCATCAACTGATCTTATGAAACTGATTCCTTTAGGGCAATACACTAGAAAGTTAATCAATTGCCTATTTTTTTTATCTTGCCACCCATCTGCCATGATAGTACATCCAGTTTCTACCCAGAGACTACGACAATTATCAACCAACAATTGAATGCTCTTTTTCATATCAGACAATAACTTGGTTCTCATAGCATGATAATTTGGCCCTTTATAACCAAGCCCAATGGAAGCAATTGCATCAATCATTCGTTGATAAGAACTAGAATTTAAAGCATTCATAGGGATGCAATTTTCAAAGAAAAATGTTGCAACAACAAGATCAACTTTATGTAAAGCTTCTTTACCTGCAAGCATGCTTTTAATTGTTGGTTGAGCTCCAGGGGTTGTCCTAGGAGCAAAGTAACTCTTTGTTAATAATCCAGGTACAACTACTCTTTTTTTTGCAGGTCGTGCCAAAGGCGAAAGAATAACCTTGTCGGCCATTTCTTCAACAGTTTGTGGATGTGGTATTTCAAGAATGTCATCTTCATCCAACTCTATAATATTAGAACCAAGAGGATGTTCTTGATCCCAATTATCTACACGTCTCTTCCTTCTAGATGCAATTTCCTTCAAGTTCTCTTCCATTCTAAATCTAGTGTCACCGTCAACTTTTTTGCACTTTATAACCTCACCAACTATTCCAGCAAGATGTTGTTTGATTCTATTTATTCCTCCACCTCTAAAAGAGGTTAAATAGTGCAAACATGTATATATTTTCTTTCCTCCTTCTATGGTTAATTTGCAATGGTTCCATGCAGGATCTGATTTTTGGCGAGACGATTGTATACATGTTTCAACCGAAGTCGATTGTGTAGAATCAATTGGAGTTTCTTCTGATGATTGAGCAGATGGTGTAGACATATTCTTCTGAAATTAAAATATAACATGTATAGTTTAGCTCATTACAATATCATAAACACATACTTAAAGACTTAAAATCATTAATTAAAAAAGAGAACAAATTTAAATAGGCAGTGGAAAAGACAAATATATAGCATATCAGAGCATAGAAATTTTGAAGACAAGTCATTTTGAAATTAATACACAGTGAATTACACAACATTCAAATTGTTGATAGAACATTAAAATAGAAAATACAAATTGTTTGTTTCTTTTCCCTAATTAACACCTACTTGCTAAAAGTAAACAATTTTGAAAACAGTATGAGTAACACAACATTCACACCACAAAGCAGATTGCAAAGTGTTTGAATCTTTTACTTAATTAACACCAATTTATAAAAAAATTAAACAAATTAGAGAACACAATATTCATAGAGAAAATTCCAAGGTCCTTAATTTTTCCCTAATTAACATCAATTTCCTAAAAGCTAAACAAATTAGAGAACACACTATACACAAAGAAAATTGAAGTGCATAAAGATTTGACAAAAAATTCAATCAACCAACAATGTTAACATGAATGAAAAGAATCATAGGAACCTTGAAAAGAATCACAAATGGATGAACATGTGTACTTACTGAGAGAAATACTTTGAAAGTACAGTTGTGGGAGTCACAGTTATGTCACATGGCGTTGATGGCTGAGTGGCCACGTTTTGACGAATTAGGGTTGTAACAATTCCAGCCGTTGAGAATAAAGAAACTTGAAAAGAATAAAGGAAATTATAAAAAGGAACGTGCAGAGAAGAAAATAAATATGAAAACGAGAAGAATGGTGGTTTTGGAAACGACCGAGAAACAACGAGATTAGGCTTTGGAGTGAAATAACCGCGGTCGGTTCTCCAGTTTTTCGGTTATGAACGGTTTGTGTCGGTTTTACGGTTCTGTAACGATTTGAAGTGTATTACAGTTTTGCAAGGAACTTTGGACCGGAAACTGGTCCGGATCCTGGTTAAACCGGCCGGTCTGATCCGATTTTTACAACATTGGTGTAAATAGACACAAATTTACTCTATAAAGTCAAATTTTTAACGATAAGAATATTTTAAATTCCAATCACGTATGTAAATGTTTTTTTTAGTAAGTTATTTGATTAAGAAAATAATGATAAATGGTAAATAAAACAATATAAACAAATCGTAAATTGAAATGAAAAAATTATTTAAAACAAATTCATTATTTAATTGAATAATAGAAAAATAAAATAAAATAAAAGATAAATTAGAATCCTTATAATCAACTCATGTTTTAATGCTAAGACCAAACAAGAACACCTTTTTTATTTTACAATCAAAGTTGAAATCCTTATGATTAAATCTTATCTTTTACTGAATATATAATCCTTAATTACTATATCTCTCATTTAATAAAGCCTAGTTTTGTTTTTTTTTTTGGTACTTTAGCCGACAAATAATCAAAAACCCAAATATCTATTTCTACTTATTTTTCAGTTGAATTTCAAATCTTTATCACCAAATCATATCTTTATGTAATTATGTAACGACCAAAAAAAAATCTTCACGTAATTATAGATTTAACCAAAGATATCACTACTCTTAACACACCAACTAGATTATAAATATACATCTCCTAAGTTTCATTACGTCAGATAAAAATATCATTGGTGTCTTAGTTAACAAAGAATCAAGAAGCACAAATATTTTGTGAATTTATCAAGAATCAAGATGGTTGTTATCACTGAAATTGATGATACGAACAAAACAATGTTAGATGCAAGATTCACTTCCTTTCTTGAAAAAGATAACTCTTTTCTTAGTCCATGGAGTTGGGACCCTAAAGCATGTGAGGGTGAAACTAGTTCTACCAAAGAAAATGAATTTCTTTTCTTTCATCCTGAATCATACTTTAGTTATGAGGTATTTTTTTCATTCTTAATTTCTTAAGATATCACGTTTGGTTAGGGTTTTGATTTACTCATGTATATATTTGTCACTAAGTTGATGAAAACAAGCCCTAATTTCTTTTATGGTAATTTTTAGATGGTTGATAACAAGAGTCCTAAGATTTTGAAGAGTGAGAGTGAGACTAATTCACCTAAAAACATTCAATCTCTTTCTTTTTATCTTGAACCATACTTTATTAATCAGGTAATTTGTATTTTTTAAAAGAGTATCTGTTGAACCAAAAACATATTTAAAATATAATTTAATATAATTTTAAGTTCTTTAATTATTATTTTCAGATTATTGATTGGAGGGAGAACATTCATCTTGTAAATATTTATTGGTCGTTTGAAAGGTAACGTGAAAAGTTTATGGATTTTTTCTTTTTAGATTTTTTATATAAAATATTATTATTATGATTATTGTTTGTTTCAAATTAATCTTATTTAATTTTTCTCTTTTCTAAACCTTAGATCATACTTTCAAGCTTGGATCACAACTATTTTTCTATCAAGCACCGACAAAGATCATGAATCAGATCATGATTCATGATAATATTATATCATGAAACAAGAAGCACAATACATCGGATATGAAGATTGATCTTTATTTTAAATTTACAATATTAAATTCATGTAATTGATTTTGTTTAATCGTTATGAAATAGGGTTTTATTTGCATATAAAAATGATTCGAGTGCCTCCAAAATTGATTTTAACTATTTAAGATTAGACTTTGAAGCTCATGTCTTTAAACTAAATTTTTTGTTTAAAAAAAGACCTAGCTCATTTTTATGTGAATTAATCTAAATATATATTTGGTTCTACAACCATTGATCAATTCCAAATTCCCATGACAATTTCATTGCAAATTTATAGTTATATATTCGAACTTCATACTCAACTTACGTATGCGATAACAACTCAAAAAACACTCCTAAACGTAACTTAAATTACATTAAACTTATCTCAAACAAAAATTAAGCTTTAGAATTAAATTTTGCTATTACATACTCCTCGGTTTCATTAAAAAAATATCTCATTTGCACTTTTTTTAGTCTTAAAATAATTGTTCGTTTATAATTTTAAAATATTATTTATTATTATTATTCTCTATTATATTTTTGTTTATTAATTTTTACTCTATTCAACAATTCTATTAATAAAGATATTTTAATAAATTGTATTAAATTTTTCACTTAAATCAATACATGTAATTATTTTCTGCATTTCGACCAACATCATCTGTTTTTTTAAAAACCATTTCAGCTTCATTATAAACTACATCTCGACCGGTGATAAACTTCTTGTGACCTGGCTCTATGAACCATAACTTATAAGCTTTGACTCCTTCAAAGTATCCCATGACCATGCATTTCAGAGTTTTAGGTTCGACCTTGTCTTGCCTAATGTGAGCATAGGCTACACAGTCAAATACTCTCAATTTGTCGAGATCTAGTGGATGTCCCGACCAAACTTCTCCAAGTGTCTTCATATCTAATACCGTCGAAGGACATCTATTTCTCAAATATGTTGTTGTCAAAACAGCCTCAACCCAAAATACATTCTTTAACCCAGCATTAGTCAACATGCATCTAACTCTCTCTAAAATAGTTCGATTAAACCTTTCAGCCAAACCATTTGTTGTGGAGTACCTGCACTAGTTATGTGCCTTGCAATACTAGAGACCGCACAAAATTTGTCGAAAGCCTCATTGCAAAATTCAAGGCCATTGTCGGTTCTCAACCTCATGACCTTTTTGCCCGTTTGATTTTCGACCAGAGTCTTCCAACTTTTGAAATTCTCAAAAGATTCATCCTTAGTCTTCCGGATGAATACCCATAATTTTCTAGAATAATCATCTACTATGAATAGAAAATACCTTATTCCTAAATGTGATGGATAACTTGCAGGCTCCTAAAGATAAGCATGAATGTAATCAAGAGATCCATGTGTTCTTTGTTTTCCTTTATTGAACTTCACTTTGCAAGATTTTCCAAGTACATAGGGTTCACAAAACTTTAGATTTTTTACTATGTCTCCACCAAGAAAATTTTCTTTCCCTAGTTCGACCAGATCCCTTTCATTGATATAGCTCAATCTCATGTGCCAAATTTTTGTCTTCGACAAAAGTTTTGTGGATGCAATATTTGTCGAATCACTTACAACTCTAGCCTCAAGGGTATATGAGCCTTATTTCTTCACGCCCCTTAAGACTTCCTTCGACCCCTTCATGAATCTTAGGACATTTTTCTCTCCTTAGAAAACATATCCTTTCTTGTCAAATTCACCAAGAGAAATCAAATTTCTATTCAAATCAGGTACATACCTTACTTTAGTCAATAACTTTATTGACTCATCATGGAGCTTGAATCTCACAGATCTAAAACCTGCAATCTTGCAAGATTTGTTGTTTCCCAGCAATACAGATCCACCATTTTAGTCATATAATTATTCAAACAAGTCTTTGTTTAGAGCCATGCTCCAAGTGCATCCAAAATCCATAGTCGACTCCTTCGACGAGTTACTGCTTGAAACCACAAGAACATCAAATGAGTTGAAATCATCTTGAACAATAGTTATGTTGTCATTATCCTTACCTTCATGATCTTTCAGGCTATCAGGGCACACTTTATTGTATGACCATGCTTCTTACAGTGATAGCATCGAATATATGGTGATTCGCCACTATAAGACTTTGATTGGCTTTTACCCTTCTTGTTGAACTTACCATTCTTTCGTAAGAATTTTCCTTTAACGACCAAACCTTCACCAATCGCTAAAGGTTTATGCTTATTTTATTCATTCAAGTCCTTAGAATACAAGGTTGATTGAACTTCTTCAAAATTCTGGGACTCTCTTCCATATAAGAGGGTTTCTTTGAAGTGAGAATGTGATATGGGCAAAGTACACAACAAAAACAGCGCCTGATCTTCATCATCGGTCTTGGCATCAATATTTTCAAGATCAATAATCAGCTTGTTAAACATATCCAACTGCTCAGCCAATACTTTATCTTCAATCATCTTGAATGAATACAGAGCTTACTTCAGGTAGAGTCGATTTACCAGCGATTTAGTCATGTATAAACTTTCAAGTTTCACCCATAACCTTGTCTTCGTCGTCTCTTTTGATACTTGTCAAAGAAACTTATCACTAAGGCTCAACAAGATTGTGTTGTAGGCTTTCTCTATCATGTTCGTCTTCTCAGTTGTCGTTAACGCAACATTCATGGCCGCCTCTCCCTTTAACGCTTCTAAATAACCATGCTAAACCAGTAGGGCTTTCATCTTCAAGCGCCACAGACTAAAGCCATTCACTTCGGTGAACTTTTAAATCTAATACTTTAGTGAAGGCATCTTCTCCATACTCACTGGACTAATTTGTTGTGAAATTAGATGTCTTAAAAGTATAAATTGTTTCTTTATGATAAAGAAAGGATCAAGGTAGAAAATATGGAATAACACGAAGACCAACAAAGATTGATTATAATTGTTATTCTTTACTTTCTCTTCAAACAAGATTATAAGTACTCAATAATAACAAATAATCTCTCTCACCCTAAATTAGGATTTGCAGTATGCAATTATGAGAGACTAGTATGTTATTTATAATAAACCTAACATACTAAACTAATGGGCTTTTTCACAAATATCCATTACAATCTAACTTAAACAATTGGACATAACAAACATGACCAATTCGACATACTAAAAAACCTAGAATTATTGACATCTACATACTAGAACATATTTCGACTACAACATGTAGGTCTTTGACAACAACATGTGAGCAAACTTTGATGGTATGCTAAACTCCTATTGAACTATTGAACTAAGAAGTTACCCTTCGACCCAATAGAGTTTGATCCAATATCTCACATTTAATATAAAATGGTTCAATTACGTTTAGTTTTTTTTCCATCTAATAACCAATGATTCATTAAATTTATGAATAGCCACCAAAATTCTTGAAATTGTAGGATGCCATTAAAGTTTGTTTTTCTCTTGAGTTATTTTTTTAGGAAATAAGGATAGTGGGATGAAATTAAGGATTGGCTATTATCGAGTTAACAAGGTTACTATTTATTATAAGTATTTGTTACCAAAAATTGACAATATACTCGATCAACTGTAGGTAGATATTGTATTCTCTAAGATTGACCTACACTTTGGGTACCATTAGATATTATTGAAAGAATCTGATACACTAAAGATCGCATTTTGGATCTAATACGGGAACTACGAGTTCCTAGTAATGATGTTTGGTGTGACACATGCCCTCATCTATTTTTATGGATTATATGCCATTAGGTTATCAACAAACATGATGAAATTTGAGAAGAAAAAAGCAACAAAAAAAAGATAATTGAGAGTTTGATTGTGATTCTCTCTTGATGAAAGTTTATTACAATGATGAGGGCATGTGTAGTTATTTATTTATTATTTATTTATTATTTATTAATTATTATATTATATGTTAATTAATTAAATTGGGTGATTTGATGGATATTTGAATTATTTGGATATATATGATATTTTAATAATTGAATTTTATGAGTAAGAATAGTAGATATTTAGTAATGAGCCTAATTATTAGAATTGATGTGGATAAGAGAGTTAAGTCCATTAAGAGAATAGAGTAGTAATAACAGGAATTAGTTATGGTTGTCATAACACAAAAGAAGAGAAGAATAGAATAGAATAGAAGATGAGAAAGAGGAAAAGAGGAAGGAAAACCCTAGAAGTTGAATCTTCAAGAGGTAAGGGGGGAATCCTTATTATTATTATTATTATTATTATTATTATTATTATTATTATTATTATTATTATTATTATTATTATTATCATCATCTTGTATGTAATTAGGTAGTGATTAGTAACATGATAGGTTGTTTGATTTCAATTTCTAAGAATCTTTTAATGTTAGGGTTTGAGAAGAAATTATATTTTCTACTTAGAAATGATGACCCATGATTAGAAACATGTTAGGATACCCTTTAATGATGTTATTTGACTGATTGGGATGAGTTTTATATGAGAATTTTGTGGGAAGAAGAATGTGGTTCGTAGTAGATTTTTCTGCAAAATTTGCAAGTCACGCTTAGCACGATCAGGAGCGCGCTTAGCGCGAAATATTCTATAAGTTGGGGATTCAGTGTAAGGAGATCGGGCTTAGCGTGATGGATGAGGCTTAGCGCGGTCTGGAATATAAAATGTTATTTTTGTGATTCTTTAACATGACATCTTATATTCTTATATTTTATGGAGTATTTTCATGTATGTGATTAATCGATTCGATTGGAATTGAATGGGTTTTGGATTGAAACTTGGTAAACACATAATACTTGATTTTGCTTATGTGTATTGTGTTTGGATGATTACAAAGGATAACAATTGTTGGCTTATGTGCTAACTGTTATTTTTGAATGTGTGATAGTAAATGTTAAATGGTTTACATTGATATAATGATGTTTGTTTGTTTGTGCAAAGGTGAATAATTCAAAGTGATTGAATTATTGTGATATGCTTGATAATTAGAATTGGTAGAGAATCTTAATTTACATATATTATTGGTGAATTGCACATGCATACATGGTGGCTTTGATCTTTAAGTGAAAATATAGGTGGTGAAACTTTGAGTTCACATTGTTACCTTGAAAGATCTAAAGGTATTCAAGCACGTGTATTAAATGCAGATGTTCTCACAAGTTAAGGGCAACTTTCTGAAATAGAGACCCTTTAGGAATTGAGAACAAAGTGTTTGAAAGTTTGGTTTTGGCATATTAAGGAAAACAATGATAAAAAAGGATAGCAAGTTACAATGGAGTAGACCATTAGGAGAATAGGATAAAATGTGAGGAAATTGGTCGAATCTATCAAAGCGTGCAAAGCAAAGGAATTGGTCGAACTTGGTCTTGTCGACCATAAAGGATTCTGAACTTAGAAGAGTTTTGTTGTCTCTTCTTGTCAAAAGGGGGCATATGTCGAAGCAAGCTAGAAACGTTTGAGTTTATCAGAAATGGGAAGATTCAAAATTCAAAGTCTCTAAGCAGTTACTCAGCAGTTTATAACTCAATTAAGCGCCAAACAGGTGGCAACATCTGAAGAAGCGGTTACCTTAGGATTTGAATGTCACTCGTCGATTGCTTCTAGGCAGTTAATTTGTAAATACTATAAATAAGTAGTTTCAATGTAATTTTTGATGTGTTCACTTGTATAATCAAATCACTTGCAAAAACTCTATTCATTCCAAGCGTCAGGAAGCAAAGAGTAGAAGAGTTCTTGATGTACGTGAATCACCACTTTTATTTTAATGCAAAACTTTTACATTTCAGTCATTTCTTCTTAAACCTTTACATGCATTTTATTTACTTTTCAGCAATCTCTTTGCATTATCGTATATGTTGATTCTCTTTTCGTTACAAGTTTCGAGTTAACAAAAGAGCCAGTTGACACCTACTTCGTTTAGAACAAATTTGGAGTTCACAACCTTTTGTCGATCACGAGTCACCATAGTTGGTCAAATCATATTGTGAGCAAACAAATTGTTATTTCGTTTAGGCTTTTTTTGTCGGTCACGAGTCACCAGTCAGTCGAGTCTAACCATAGAGTGGAAATTCATTTATACTTGTTCCCTTAGTCTTAGAAAATTGTTTCTTAGATAAGGATTTCGACAGAACTAGTATAAATTCAAAAAACTTAGCACATGTCTTAAGATCAACTGGTCGATCTTGCTAGTAACCCTTAGTTTTAGGACTTTGGGAGGACCAACGATTGTTTACCATTTTCCACAGTAAACAAATTGGCACGCCCAGTGGGAAAAGTGGTTAGTGTCTAAGTATATTTTAGATGTCATAAGTGTATGAAACTTATAAGTGGGAGTTTAACCTAAGAGTATAATAAACCACCAACTAGGAAACGTATATCAAAGATAACTAACTATAATGTAGATAAAGTTCCATCACGAACATTAAGTTCGACAGATCTAGTAGTTTCTCAGGTTGCACCATCACCTCCTCCACCTGTCCCTATACCAACTACAGTCACTGCGCCTATTCCTCAAACTCAGCTGGTGAGTCAAGGGCCCATGATGACTACGACTGAAATCCCACAAGTACCTTGCTTTGGCACTGAAAATCCTCTTTATGGAATATCGTATTCCTTAATGCCAAGTTATCAGTTGACTTCAAGTGCAGCAGTGGTGTCAAATAATGTTCAAAATGTGAACTCTCCTTTACAAGGATTTGCACCAGGAGGAAATAATAGAGGTAACCAAAATAAAGGAGCGCCTTCTCAGCCTAAAGTATTAAGGCAACAAATGGATGATAGTAACCATGAGTTGGTTAATATGTTAACTAACCAAATGGGTAATGTATTTAACCCTATAGTAAAAGAATCGGCTGAGACTAATATGCAGTCCGCTGAAACGAATCGATAGGTGATTGCCCAATTAACATGTTTGTGTAATTTTTTGGGTGCTCCCCCAGCGTGTTTGACAGGCGCCACTTGTTCGACTAGATGCCCTTGGTCAAATAGACATGGGGGAAATAGAAGATGAAACTGTCCATCAAGGACAAGCTGCAGTACCTCAAAGGAATTTTGTTGTCGACCCACCTAGGGTATTAATACATCGACAACAAGAGGCTGATCAAATTCGACAAGAGGAATTAGCTGTAGAAAATAATCTAACTACGATTTTCGAAAGAATTATGGCTAGGAATGACATGAATGCTACACTTTAGAGGCCAGCATATTCTTCCCCTTTGTCGGAATATATTTTACAAACTGAAAACCCTAGAGGATGGAAAATTCCTAAATACACTAAGTTTAAGGGAGAATGTGGGGAATCAATAGCCGAACATATTGCTAGGTACTTGACAGAATCTGGTGATATGGCGAATAATGAAAACCTAAGAGTGTGTTAGTTCTGCTTTGTGCAATACATCGCGTAAATCCCCAAAGGTCGGGTTGCAACATGTCTACATGCCAAGAGTTGTGAACGAAGCATTATCCGCCTTTAGGCATTTTTTTCTTTTGAAGATACCTTGTCAGATATGAACATGTTAGTTCCTTTCTACTACAGACACATGAGTCTCCAAGGGTCGAGCCATGGTAGAATGTTAAGCTTAGAATTTTACCATTAAAAAACACAAAACAAACTAAAATATGTGAGCCAAACTATGGTGCTCTGACTTTCCCATTGCACGAGAGAGTACGTAGGCACTAGGTCGCGAGGCCTAGGCGAGAAAAACTTTGTAAATATTTATTTTTTTCCGTGTTTTCTTTCGCTTGCATTCCCTTTTAGCATTAATCATTAGATGTAGATGTAGAGTGTAAGAAGTAGATATAACACACCCTTAGACAAGAGCAAACTTAAGTGGATCCTGTGGAGTACCATAGACACGTGGGTACTAGTTGTAACACCCCATCTAGATACCCGGAATATATTAATTAAATTAATATCTAAATCATCTTTAATCAGAGTTAACACGGTATAATACGGGATGTCACAATTAATAATTAAAACAACTTCATCAAACAGTAGCCATGCTACACTGAGGATCATCATCCAACAATTTAAATCATCATAAGACCATGTCTTACACAGCGGAAATACCAAAATCAATCAATTTAAATAAAACATCATAGTTCTCAAGGAATTCAAATCCAAACTATTAAACAAGACTGATTCTCTTAACTAAGCGTTCCCCAGTGTTACAATCTAATCAGAGCATGACACTGACACACGGACTAAAAGATAAGCTCTAGAGCCATCCTCACCGACTCCTCAGCTGCTAACTCAATCTGAAATGGTAAAGTAAGGGTGAGACTTCTCATAATTAAAGCACATTATAAGTCTTTCAATCAATAATATAATACAAGCATATTATTCCACCACTTAACACCACTCAGCATCCAACGCACATCCATAATCATGTAATTCATCATGCATAATCAATAAACAATAAAAGAATTGCAACACTGGAAAACATCCTAACATGTTACAATTCCATACAAACACAAATGCAGACTCAATGCATGCGGTACCGACTTCGTGACCAAGTCACCCAACACTGATCCATTATCAACCGGATACAGTACCATCGATTCGTCCATAACCACTCGGACCCGAATCCAGCCTAACCACCCATCCTCACTCGGGTATCGGTTATTGGCAATCCAAGTCAAATTCCGCACAATGGGAATTAACTTCACCAAAACAATGCATATGCACGCACATCAATAGCATGCAACATTAATCAGTCTATGTAATACATCAATTCAACATAACTGAAACAATCATCCAACATGATATCTCAACCAATCATGCATACAATCAACATCAGCATAAACATGCAAACCAATTAACATGATACATCAACCAATCATGCACACAGCTAACCTCAGCATAAACATGCTATTACACCTACACATTACTAGTGTCCTCATCACCAAGGTTCCTTACTACACATACATCCTTATGTGTCTGTTAAAAATCATTTATTTCGAAATCCAACCCCTTTCCAAAATAATTTCAAGTTTTCTAAAATATTTTCATTTCATAAGGTAGGGCATAAAATTTAGGAAATAACGTCCAAAACGGCGCTCAAAAAGGACTTACGGTTTGAAAGTTATGAATTTTTGAAGTTTTAAAAATTTTCAAAAATAAACAGTGGAACCCGGTTCCTCCCTGGGAGTAACCGGTTCCCAGAATTTCAAAAATCAGCGCCCCTGGAAAAATGTATGGGGAACCCGGTTCCTCCAGGTAGGGAACCGGTTCCCAGAAAATATTTTCAGTTTTTCTGGCAAAAGTAACGTGGAACCCGGTTCCTCCCACACAGGAACCGGTTCCTGAGTTCAAAAATACCATTTTTCACCATTTTAAAAGCTGGAACCCGGGTTCTCCCACTGGGGAACCGGTTCCCACGACCATCAGACCCAAAAATCAGTTTTTGACAGCATTATTTTCCCACAACCATTTCCTCTTTATTCAAAAACGTACCCATATATTCCAACACCATAAAATCACTCATTCATCATCAATAACATACAATATACCATGTTTTGTTCGTCAGTAATGATCCTATATCATACAGATCCATTAATCTATACATTCTGACACAATCTGACATCATCTGACACCTATAGGGACACATTCATGGAACCCTATAATTCACAAATACAATTCTCTAACATGCTATAACCTATATTATGAACATCAAAACCCATAATAAGCCATAATCAATCGAAATCACCCCTTACCTAGTGGGTTCTTCGAGATTCTGACGCTTCTAGGTTTTCCTTCTTCTTTCTCCTCTTCTCATTTCTACGTAGTCTTGTTTTCTCCAAATGAATCTATTTTTCCTCTTTTCCTTATTTTATTCCTCTTTATTCCTTTTAATCATAAATAAAATAAATATTATTTATTTCCCATTCTCCAATTAATTCCATAATTAATCTCAATAATTCAATATATTAAATAAACTATGCTCTCAATTAATTTAATAATTAAAATCATAATTATTTAAGTACCGAATTATTTTCGGGGTGTCACAACTCTCCCCAACTTAAAAGAGTTTTCGTCCTCGAAAACATACCTCAGACGAATAGTTCGGGATACGAGTCCTTCATTTGACTCTCCAGCTCCCAAGTAACATTTCCATCAGCTGGTCCTCCCCAAGCTACTCTTACCAATGCAATCTCTTTGCCCCGCAACTGTTTCAACTTCCGATCCTCAATTCGCGCAGGTACTGCTTCCACAGTCAAATTCTCCCGTACCTGTATGTCATCTACCCGAATCTCATGAGACGGATCAGAATGTACTTCCTCGAGACACATGAAAACATCATGCGATTCATGACGGCGCAAAGCAATCGATATGCAACCTTCCCAACTCTCTTGGTAATCTGAAAAGGACCAATAAATCGTGGAGTCAACTTTCTTGACTTCAAGGCTCGACCAATTCCAGTCATCGGAGTAACCCGCATAAACACATGCTCTCCTTCACTGAACTCAAGGTCTTTCCTCCTCTTATCATGATAACTCTTCTGACGACTCTGAGAAGTCTTCATCTTCTCCTGAATCATCTTAATCTTTTCCGAAGTTTGCTGAACAATTTCCGGTCCAATCACAGCATTCTCTCCGGTTTCATACCAACACAATGGTGTCCGACACCTCCTACCATACAATGCCTCAAACGGAGTCATACCAATACTCGAGTGAAAGCTATTGTTGTAGGTAAACTCAATCAATGGCAGATAGCTATCCCAAGCTCCACCCTTCTCTAACACACAAGCTCTCAGCAAATCTTCCAACGACTGAATCGTTCTTTCCGTCTGACCATCTGTCTGCGGATGATAAGCGGAACTCAACCGCAACTTGGTACCCAAAGCTTCTTGCAATCCTGTCCAGAACTTAGATGTAAACCTCGGATCTCGATCCGACACAATACTAGAAGGAATACCATGCAAACTCACAACCTTTTCGACATACAACTCTGCTAATCTCTCCATCGGATAATCCATTCTTATCGGAATAAAATGAGCAGATTTTGTCAACCTATCCACAATCACCCAGATAGAATCACAATTCTTAGCTGTCCTCGGCAAACCAGACACAAAATCCATTGAGATTCCATCCCACTTCCATTCTGGAACAAACAACGGTTCCATCAATCCTGATGGTTTCTGATGCTCGATTTTTGACTTCTGACATATCAAACAGGCATACACAAACTCAACAATTTCCTTTTTCATTCCAGGCCACCAAAACAACTTTTTCAAATCATGATACATCTTAGTAGCACCAGGATGTATACTCAACCCGCTACGATGTCCTTCTTCCAAAATGCTCTTCCTAATCTCGGCAACATCCGGAACACACACCCGATCACCAAATCTCATAACACCATTCTCGTCAATTCGGAACTCGCCTCCTTGACCTTGGTTGATCAATGTCAACTTATCAACTAAACCAACATCAAATTTTTGCCCATTTCTAATCTCTTCCAGAATACTACTAGTCAGCTTCAACATACCCAATTTCACACTATTCGGAGTAGTTTCACAAACCAAACTCAGATCTCTGAACTGCTCAACCAAATCTAACTCACGAACCATCAACATCGACATGTGCAAAGACTTTCTACTTAAAGCATCGCAACCACGTTTGCTTTACCGGATGGTAATTCAAACCAAATCATAATCCTTTAAGAATTCCAACCATCTTCTCGCCTCATGTTCAACTCTTTCGATCAAAGAGATACCTCGACTCTTATGATCAGAATACCTCAAACCGAGAACCATATAAATAGTGTCTCCACAACTTCAAAAAAACAACAACGCCAACTCTAAATCATGAGTCGATAATTCCTTTCATGCACTTTCAAGTCATGAAGCATAAGCCACAACCGCTTATCTTGCATCAACACACCACCTAATCCCATTAATGATGCGTCACAATATACCACAAAAGACTTAGTCGGATCGCAAAATCAAGATCGGAGCACTTGTCAACCTCCTCTTGACTCTTGAAATCCTTTCTCACATTCAACATCCCAAACAAATATCGACCCTTCCGTCAACTTAGTCAATGGTAGCGCCGTTTGGAAAACCCTCAATAAACTTAGATAATAACGCGGACCAGAAAACTACGGATCTCGAAGCATTCTTGGCGCTTCCCATCGAGACACCGCTTCTACTGTAGGATCCACAGAATTCCATTCTTGGAAATTACATGACCAAGAAAACTCACCTCCTCTAACGAATTCACACTTGGACAACTTCGCATAAAGTTTCTTTTCCTTCACAATTCCAACACAACTACGAGATGTTCGCATGCTCCTCATCGCTCAATAAATCGAATATCATCAATGAACACTACTACAAACTTGTCAAGATATGGATGAAATATCCTGTTCATATACTCCATGAAAACACCAGTGCGTTAGTAACTCCAAATGGCATAATGAATATTCATAATGTCCATACCTCGTTCTAAATGCGTTTGAATATCCTCGACTTCACGAATCGATGATATCCGGACCTCGATCAATCTTACTAAACACACACGCTCCAACGAGCTGATCCATCAAATCATCAATCCTCGACAAAGGATACCGATTCTTGATTGTAACTTTATTCAACTGTCGGTAGTCAACACATAACCTCATTGAACCTTCCTTCTTTTAACCAATAACACCGAGCACCCACGGCGACACACTCGACGAATAAACTTCTTCTCAAGCAATTCCTCTAACGCTTCTTCGGCTAATTCGATGCCGACATGCGATAAGGCGCCATCGACACCGGACTAGTTCCGGAATCGGATCTATAGTAAATTCTACCTCTCTCGGTGGCACCACTAACGTCTTGAAACACCTCGAAATTCATTCACCAGGCAATCCATCACTCTTTGCCTTTCCCTTCGCTTCAATCGCGGAATACAACGTAAACACCACGCACCATCTTTCACCTAGATTCATACGCTGCGACATAATCTCACTTTCGATCTTAACCTCTTCGGAAAAATGACCGTCTTCTCAAAAGTTGATATGAACTGGTTGAATTCCAACCGTTCATTCCAAGGATGATATCAAGTTGTTCGAGCGGTAGGCACACTAAGTCCATACCGAAACCCTATCAAAAATCACAACAGGACAATTTCTACAAACATACAAGTAGTCACGAACCCGACGCAGAGTATCAATAACCATACTTCCATCCATATTAGAAATTTCCAAATTCAATCTCTTAGCACAATCTAACGCAATAAAAGAATGCGTAGCTCCAGTATCAATAATCGCAATCAAAGGTATGCCATTAATAAAACATGTACCTTTAATCAGCCGATCATCTAGTTTAGTTTCTGATCCAGACAATGCAAACACTTTACCACCAGCTTGCTCTTTCTTGGGTTTTGTGCACTGAGGACGAGTATGACCCTCTTCACCACAGTTGTAGCAAGTCACCCCTTTCACTCTGCAGTCATTGGCCACATGGCCGAACTTTCCACACTTGAAACACTTCTTATCATTACTCTTACAGTCCACCATACGATGTCCTGTCTCACCACACTTATAGCACCTAGCGGAAGAACTAGAATCTCCTCCACCAGACTTCTTCCAACCTCCGGATCTCTGACTATTCCTATCATAAGGCTTACCACGATCCATCTGTTGCTTACCTTTCCTATCAACATACCCTCGAGCATTCGACTTAGTGTTAGCAAGATCCTCCTCAAGAATCCTACTACAATCAACCAGATCAGAAAACCTTCGGATACGTTGATACCGAATACCCTGCTTAATCTCGTCACGAAGACCATTCTCAAACTTGATACATTTGGAAAACTCTCCATCTGCATCGTTAGGGTAATGAGCATAATACTTTGCTAACTCGAAAACTTTGAAGCATACTCACCGACGGTCTTGTTACCTGCTGAGTTCCAAAACTCAATCTCCTTCTTACCTCGACATCTTGGAAAATACCTCCTCGAAAAGCTCTCCGAACACCCCAATTCAATGCAACACCATCTTCTTCTAGTTCACTCGGGTAGCAACCCACCATCATCGCTCACCAACATGTGAGTTCCATATCTCACCTTGACCCCTCACGTCAATCACTCAAGATCCTCTCGATCTCCTTGAACCACTTGAGCACCTTCGGATCATGCGTGCCCTTGAACAATGGAGGATTATTCCTCGAAAATTCCCCAATTGTGCATCGGCACCAATCACGCCTCCTGCGATTCCCTCCGAGCACTCCAACATTCCCAAAGCCTCAAGAATGGCATCATCATTTCTTCCGTTACCTCTTGGCCATTGTTCAAACATAACAAAACAATTCACATCAGCTCACAAGTATCGACAGTGTCACTTCACACTAGTCGCATACTAAAGGGATAACGACACAGGACAAGACCGACTATGCTCTGATACCACTATTGTAACACCCCATCTAGATACCCCGAATATATTAATTAAATTAATATCTAAATCATCTTTAATCAGAGTTAACACGGTATAATACGGGATGTCACAATTAATAATTAAAACAACTTCATCAAACAGTAGCCATGCTACACTGAGGATCATCATCCAACAATTTAAATCATCATAAGACCATGTCTTACACAGCGGAAATACCAAAATCAATCAATTTAAATAAAACATCATAGTTCTCAAGGAATTCAAATCCAAACTATTAAACAAGACTGATTCTCTTAACTAAGCGTTCCCCAGTGTTACAATCTAATCAGAGCATGACACTGACACACGGACTAAAAGATAAGCTCTAGAGCCATCCTCACCGACTCCTCAGCTGCTAACTCAATCTGAAATGGTAAAGTAAGGGTGAGACTTCTCATAATTAAAGCACATTATAAGTCTTTCAATCAATAATATAATACAAGCATATTATTCCACCACTTAACACCACTCAACATCCAACGCACATCCATAATCATGTAATTCATCATGCATAATCAATAAACAATAAAGAATTGCAACACGGAAAACATCCTAACATGTTACAATTCCATACAAACACAAATGCACTCAATGCATGCGGTACCGACTTCGTGACCAAGTCACCCAACGATCCATTATCAACCGGATACGGTACCATCGATTCGTCCATAACCACTCGGACCGAATCCACTAACCACCCATCCTCACTCGGGTATCGGTTATTGGCAATCCAAGTCAAATTCGCACAATGGGAATTAACTTCACCAAAACAATGCATATGCACGCACATCAATAGCATGCAACATTAATCAGTCTATGTAATACATCAATTCAACATAACTGAAACAATCATCCAACATGATATCTCAACCAATCATGCATACAATCAACATCAGCATAAACATGCAAACCAATTAACATGATACATCAACCAATCATGCACACAGCTAACCTCAGCATAAACATGCTATTACACCTACACATTACTAGTGTCCTCATCACCAAGGTTCCTTACTACACATACATCCTTATGTGTCTGTTAAAAATCATTTATTTCGAAATCCAACCCCTTTCCAAAATAATTTCAAGTTTTCTAAAATATTTTCATTTCATAAGGTAGGGCATAAAATTTAGGAAATAACGTCCAAAACGGCGCTCAAAAAGGACTTACGGTTTGAAAGTTATGAATTTTTGAAGTTTTAAAAATTTTCAAAAATAAACAGTGGAACCCGGTTCCTCCCTGGGAGTAACCGGTTCCCAGAATTTCAAAAATCAGCGCCCCTGGAAAAATGTATGGGGAACCCGGTTCCTCCAGGTAGGGAACCGGTTCCCAGAAAATATTTTCAGTTTTTCTGGCAAAAGTAACGTGGAACCCGGTTCCTCCCACACAGGAACCGGTTCCTGAGTTCAAAAATACCATTTTTCACCATTTTAAAAGCTGGAACCCGGGTTCTCCCACTGGGGAACCGGTTCCCACGACCATCAGACCCAAAAATCAGTTTTTGACAGCATTATTTTCCCACAACCATTTCCTCTTTATTCAAAAACGTACCCATATATTCCAACACCATAAAATCACTCATTCATCATCAATAACATACAATATACCATGTTTTGTTCGTCAGTAATGATCCTATATCATACAGATCCATTAATCTATACATTCTGACACAACCTGACATCATCTGACACCTATAGGGACACATTCATGGAACCCTATAATTCACAAATACAATTCTCTAACATGCTATAACCTATATTATGAACATCAAAACCCATAATAAGCCATAATCAATCGAAATCACCCCTTACCTTGTGGGTTCTTCGAGATTCTGACACTTCTAGGTTTTCCTTCTTCTTTCTCCTCTTCTCACTTCTACGTAGTCTTGTTTTCTCCAAATGAATCTATTTTTCCTCTTTTCCTTATTTTATTCCTCTTTATTCCTTTTAATCATAAATAAAATAAATATTATTTATTTCCCATTCTCCAATTAATTCCATAATTAATCTCAATAATTCAATATATTAAATAAACTATGCTCTCAATTAATTTAATAATTAAAATCATAATTATTTAAGTACCGAATTATTTTCGGGGTGTCACACTAGTACCTTCCCCTCGCGTAACTGATTTCCTTACCCTTTTCTCGTGGTTGAGATGACCATGTTCTTTCCCTTCCCTCGGGATTACTCAGTGTTTCATTTCCCTCTCTTGGGATAAATATACATTGATGGCGACTCCGCTTTCCACCTTCTTCGCGCTTAGATGAAAATCCTGGGTGCGACAGCTGGCGACTCAAGTGTGCAATCGGATTTACTCGAGTAAAAAATCCCTTGGATTGTTTGAAATATTTGCTAGGAACCTTGGAGTGCTTAAAATATTTTTAAGGAAGTAGCTTAAGGTGAATAGGTTGCATCTATCGGTTGATTTGATCTTGCTTAAGATCAAAGGTGGAAGAAGGAGCATTAACACCAAATTGTAGAATTTTGTACTGTTGTTCTAACTCTTCTATTGTATTAAACATTTTGCATTTAAGAATTATTCCAATTCCTATTGGAATTGGACGCAGACATACCCACACGCGAGGATGACAATAGGGAACTGTGTAAATAAATTCCTTGGTACTTTTTAGCATTTACTTGCTTTCTAGTTCATCAACCGTTTAACAAACAACATTGTGCTAGTATTTGAATTATAGGAATTTCTCTCTCAAGATATGCTTATAAATTAGGTGTGGATGTAGCTTATAATCATTTTGATTACAAGTGGTTTTGTATATCAACACCAATCAAGGAAAAATTCTGAAAATTCACTTGCACACCAAGTGTTTGATAAACCGATCAAGCTAGTTTTTTTATCATTTAGCCTTATATATAGTTTTACAAAGTGACATTGTTCAAACAATAAATAAGTTGACTATTGAATTGAGTTTATTTCTTTCCATTGTGTATCTTATTCCATTGATTACTTTGTGTTTGAATTTCATATCCGAGTTTCCAATATGCTTATTTTAGACGACCGATCCAAAATTTACTTCCGCGATAAAAACATTTTGAAAACAATTAAACTCTAGATTTTTGTCTAGAAGATTTTTTTGTGCCTCTATTCACCCCGCCCCTCTAGATCCGCGTCGTCGTCTAATATCAGACACATTTCAAAACCACACTTTGCCTTGATATTCTACATTTCATCATTCTTTAGTTGTGTTTCCATTAGAAACACGAGGAAGGGGTTTTCTAAACGGAGAAGCCTCAACAAGGCTCGAATTACACGAGGGATCCCCAACCCCATGCAGTTCCAACTTAAGGTTTTCATTAGGATAAGTAGTGTTGGTCCCCCAACACTACATATGGTCCTTGGTTTTCAACTGTATAATATGTCTAGTTATGTTTCCTTTTCTTTTCTCCACAGTCTTCAATGGTGCCATTAGTTACCATCGCATCTATTAACTGCCTTTTCCCAAAATCACAATCTTTCAACTTTAGTTGATCTTGAACCACATTTTTAACCACTTTCCTCCTTGTCCATTTCCTCTTCTTACTAACTTCTTGTTGACTTCCTTCTTTCCCTTTTCCCTGATTGGAAATCTCCATTGTCCCTAGGGATTCAACCATTGATTCAATTTCTTGGACACCAATTTGTTTACTCCTTTCCTCATCTCTTTTTCCTCCCACAACTTGACCATCAACTTTACCTTCAATAGGGATCCACTGTTGTACTTCGACTTCCTCTTCTTTTAATAACATAAAATTTTAACATTAATTTTTAAATAATGATTAAAAAAATTATGTTCTTTATTTTATTTTTAAACTAAAATTTTTATTTTTTTTACAGGTAATTTCTATCAATATTATTCTGTTACCTTAAAATTAATTTTAATTTGTTTTATAAAAAATAATATTAAAACATAATTATATAGAAAACAAAATTATTTATAAAAAAATAATAGAAAACAAATCCAAAAGTAAGTGTATTAAAACATAATTATATATGTAACTATTATTTTGTAATTTTTTCTTTGTGTTTATAAATGTAAATTATTACCACTAAAATGTCAATTTAATTATTGGCTAGAAAACTTAAATTTTTGTTATCAATTCATTTTATTTTCTAAAGCTTAAAAATAAACACACAATAAAACTATAAAATAAATATAATGATAAAATATATGAAACATTTATAGATTCAATTTTAAATACATTTTATAGAAATTTTAACCAACCACAACAAATTTAAAAATTATAAATAAGTTTTGCATCAAATATACATTTTTTTTACATATCCATAATGATATTTTAATCTTATAATAATTCTTCAATATACACATAACACATTAATGAATAGTAAATTAATTTTATTGTATTGGCTTAATTCAAAAATAAAAAAATATTATCATAAATAATCATCACTATTTTATCAAACACAGCAAAAAAATAAACTTATATTTAAAATTACACACAAACAATGCACGATGTATAATCAAAACGTCTAATGCATATTATAAAAATATATAAAAACACCCTTAAAATAGTCTAATCTATAATATGTGAAACTCTTATTCTAAACCTATCTTATGATTAAATTACAAACTTTCTTGTGACTTCATTGTGGCCTTAATTTTATGATATTTTTATATATTTTATAATGTGTTCATATATATATATATATATATATATATATACCGCCTAAAAATGAATATTGAGTTATTTTGGATATGCATATCAGAAAACATCCTAAGAACTATTTTCGGATATGTATATCCGAAAACAACTTTAAAAAATTAAAATTTGATGCATTCGAATATGCATATCTGAATTCTACGAGTATTTTAGATTTTTCGTCAGAGATCTAAAAGAAAAATACTATGCATAAGAAGAAATTTCTTAATCAAAATATAATATTTTAAATCTTATATGATACTGATATGAATTTTATTTTATTTAATTTGACAATTTACCATCCCACCCTTGCTAATTCTCTCATGTTCTGCTAAAATTTTTAAAATATTTTATTTTTGAAAATGGATTTCCGAACACATAAAATCTCACTTTTATAAAAATTTGTTTGAAGATTTATTTTCGAATTATTTTGGAGATGTATCTTCGAAGATACTATTTATTTCAATTGCCATCAATTTCTCAACAATATATCCTTGTTAACTTATGCGATAGTTTTTATGTGCCATGTTGTCATAGAACATCATTGTTCTGGATTCGGCTAGTGGTTAAGGACGATCCAATTTACTCTTGTTTCCAAGCGACCTAGAAGCATTTGTTTAATCAATTAAGGCTAGTAAAGGCAATTCCACATCTGTTTCTCGGCTGGGGACACATGGCTGATGTGCTTGTGATCGACAATACTTTCTCTGCCCTTAACTACACCTCTGTCTACGGTAATGGCTAGTTCCCACTCTGCCCGTGAGGCGTAGGGCAGTTTCCCAGGACAACGAGCATGAGCTGTTCGTCACTGCTTTCACGTAGAAATCCTGATAGTTATATATTTGTGAGCTTGGATTTTGGATGCCGAGCCCATAATAGAACCAATGGCCAAGCGATGAGAGTGCTATAAATACCCTTACACTTGTGAGGGTCATGTATTCAACTCTTATCCTTAAATTTTCTCACGTATCTCTGCACTTTTACTTACTTCAGTATCAGAGTGTCTTGCAGGTACACTCCCTCCTCTATAATTTTAGCACCGCGGACGAAGTTTCTGGCCCATTACAGATTCTGATAAACGATAAGATCAATTACATTTTAAATATAGTTTAAGAACTAATGATTAACGGGTTGAATATAAATTGAAAATAAACAACATAAGAGGAAGTTGAGATGTGTGATCCACTCGTTCAAAGAAGTGCAAAAATAAAATTTGATAATTATCTAAAAATTTGAGCAGTCTTTTATAAAAATGAGATTTAATATATCTAAAAATTTGAACACAATCTTTTGAAAAATAATGTATGAAATAATGTTCTATTTTTAATTTATCTATTTTTGTTGAGAAATTGATGACAATTGGAACGTATAGTAACTTCTAAGTTCTACCTAAAAAATTGAAGATGTATTTCCAAATTATATATATATATATATATATATATATATATATATATATATATATATATATATATATATAATGCGTTCGAAAATACATCACTGAATTTATCTAAAAGACATTTTTGAATTTTCGGTTGTGATGAGATAATGCCTCTAAGAATAATTTAGGATAGAGTTAGTTCTTTTTTTAAACCCTTCAAGAAAATAAATCTAATTATTATAGAATTGTGATTTTTTTAACAGTATCACTATGGATTCTCTTTACAAGATTAGTACCATGGAAGATACTCTTATTGAAATTAAATTTTATATAATTTTTATTTATAAATAACCTATATAATTGAAAATATATATATTAATATCAGCTTGTATATCAAGTAGGCAACTGGGCTGCTCATGGAATAGGTCCAAATAAAATTTGGACCAAAACCTTTCATAACTTATAGAATATTTACTTTACATACACAAAAGACCTGCTTTCTATTACTAATAAATTATTTTAAATAAATACAAAATATAAACAACCCTTATGATGACTTGAGCTATGAGCTATCTATAAATTTATATATTTAATATGTAACAAAAATATAAATAATTTTTAAAAAAAAATTCAATTGTAATTTGTCTAATATTTAAATTAAAAATTGGACTTTTAAATTATTACTTCATTTGTTTCATTTTATTTTAAGTGTCTCGTAATATTTTCATGTTTTAAAATTTGTTTGTTTTTAAAAATATCAATACAACATGAACACAATATTTATTCAAGGGAATTTTTTCATTCACCTAGTGAATTTCTCCCACACTTTTGAAAAATCAAAAATATTCTTCGCAAGTTAACTTGCGTATTCACCCAACAAGGTGAATTCACAAGTTAACTTGCAAATTAACCTCTCTTGGGTAAATTCGTAAGTTAACTTACGAATTCACCTTATTTTGTACATTTTATTATTTTAAACGTTGACATTTGTAAAAATAACCTTAATTCGCAAGTTAACTTATGAAATGTCTCTTTGTATGCTGCATGGTCACCTCTTTTGCTGGGGATTCTTGATATTATTAACTAATTTTAGAGTCATAGCTTTAGAGTTATCGCGTCTAGGTCCTAGTTTCTTTAAGATTTTGCCAAATTCGCGCTTTAGAGTCAAAAATAAATAAATAAATTCGGTTATTGAGAAAATTGCGCCCGGTTGAGAATCTGTTTCGAGCATTTGAAGCCAAAAAAATTCTTTGATCATTTGTCCCTAACTACGGAGTAGTTATGGGCATTTGATTTCAAATCGCCAAATTCTTCTTTTTTCTATTTTTTATGATTTATTTACTGTTTTCATAGTCGAAAAAATCGTAAAAATTCTCAAAATTATATTTTAAAGTCATTAGATTAATTTCGGTGTTAGTTTACTTTTTTGATTTTATTTTAATCAATTTCCTTCATTGTGTTTTTTTTTACTATTTAGGAACATTGTTGGCATTTTTACAATTGTTGTGCATTAGCCCAACCAAAAATTCGTAAGTTAACTTACTAATTCACCCAATAAGGTGAACTCATAAGTTAACTTGCGAATTCACCTTATTTTTAAAATAACAAGGTGAATTCGCAAGTTAACTTGCGAATTCACCTTATTTTTTTAAAATCGTGGATTATTTCGTAAGTTAACTTACGAAATCACCTTATTTAGAGAATTCTTAAGTTAACTTACGTAATTGAGGGGGGTATTTTTGATTTTTTACCAAAAGTGAAGAAAAACCCCACTAGGTGAAAAAAAGAAATTCCCTTATTCAATGCGTAAACAAAAATACTTATAGACAAAAATACTTATAGCAACAAGTCAACTGATAAATTCAAAACTTTATAGCAACACATCAACTGATAAATTCAAAACTAATTTCATGGACTAGTTAATCATCTAGTATCTTTTCACAAAAAAATCACCACTTTAATTAAAATTATAGAAAAATTACCACTAATTATTGTCTTTTTAACTAGAATATGATTGTAGTCTTTTACTCGACCTTGTTATAGAGCTTCTGGTATAAAATTTGTTCTAGAGCGTAGAGAATCTATAAATCCTAGTATGTCTCAATAAAAATAAGATTCTACCATAACCATTTCTACAAGTTTACTTAGTTTAATCTTATATATATATCAACGGATTAAAAGCCCTGTTCTCATATGTAATTCATCCGTCAGTTAACATACTTGCACTTGCCCTCGTCAAAGAAAGCTTAGGTAGGGTTCTTGTGTTTTTACTAATTGGCCAATAATATTTTTCTAAGCTTGAGACTTTTATTGAACCTGCCCTGTTCTCAAATAATTAGTGAACCTCTGATAGTCGTAACAAAAAGAAAACCAGGAGTTTACTGTGGATCACAACCTAAGCCTATGACTGAAACAACTCCAATTCCTCTTCAAAAAGAAGACTGCTTAAATCCAACTTCACTATAATATCCATTCATTTACTCTTTCAAATGCAACAACTATCATCAACATATAAAACACAGTTTAAAAACGAGAAATAATTTGTCTAGACAGCACTCAAATCAGAGTTAAGAGCCCTTTTATACCCTTCTAAACAGAGTGAAGAGTGCAGTCTTCACAAAACACATTATGATGAAGCTTGATAGAGAATTCAAGCTTTGGAATAAACACATTATTAAACCAATTGCATATGATAGAAATTTGAGTGACATTTAGAAAACAGGCAATTCAGAAACACGTACACAAAAGGAAGGACAAACTAAAAAAGCCCAGTGCATCCATATATCATAAAATAGACCATGAACGCCTAAAATCTCAGTAGCTTCAACATTATCAATCAGCACCTTCTCCCTTTAAAAACATGATAGAAGAGAAGTTTAATAACTAATTAGCAGTATCACACATTTTACTGCGGTTCATCGTTGCCTTTAGGTGCAGCTTCTTTGATTTCATCAGCACCATCATCCTGAAACCAACATAATACAAAACCAAATTCAATAAATTGAATATATGATTAGTAAATTAAGAGGTGACACCAACAATATAAACAAATCATACCTGCATATCAGAGGTCCAAAGGGTGAGGTTATCACGGAGAAGTTGCATAATCAAAGTGCTATCCTTGTATGACTCCTCTCCCAATGTATCCAACTCAGCAATAGCTTCATCAAAAGCCTAATGAAAAGGAACGTTCATTAGTACACACCATTCATTATAGGAGAACAGTAGACAAACAGAAATAACATAGAAGAACAAACCCAAATGAAGTATATAGTAACCAAACCCTAACAAGTTTATTTCAACATTCATGAAATTACGATACGATATTAGTTCAAATTAAATGAAATCAAGAATAAGTTGCATCCAGTCACAATCCTAATTTTCTCACAGCATCAACCAAAAAAATTAATTGAAAGGGTAATTCATTGAAAGAAACAACACGCACAATCTTCTCCTATTATTCATTTTCTCAAGAATACTGACCTGTTTTGCAAGGCTGCAAGCCCTGTCAGGAGAGTTGAGAATCTCATAGTAAAACACGGAGAAGTTCAGAGCAAGACCAAGCCTGATAGGGTGAGTTGGAGGCAACTCAGTGTTTGCAATGTCCTACAAGCAGAATCAAATTAAAACATCAGAAACAAATAAAAAAAAAATGATATCTTGAACTCCATAAAGCCCGTATACATTTCATTGGACAAACCACATTTAAACTTAAGCTACAAATTTTAGCTCAAGTTGAATCAATTCTAAAGGTAGAATCAATTCTACTTTAAAAAAACCAAACACCTTTCAATTATTCCAAAATCAATCCTACACCAGTTAAATTGCTTTTTGCTCCTCCAAAAGCTAAGCCAAACATACACAAAAACTATAAACACTTCAAACAATTAAAAACACAAAATCTGCAAAGAGCAAATGATCTAAACCAGCGCATCCAAAAAATTAATCATTACAAATTCGCATTTTAAGCTACCAATACATATCAACATATTATCAATTCATTTCAAAAAACTCCATAATTCCAATCTATTACAGAAAAATCATCCAACCAAGTACATGCAATCATACTTTAATTAAACAAAAACCAATCAAAACACACTCAAAAATCAAAGAAAAATTCAGTTCACAAAATTTTATCCATCTGAAAAATCTTTTTCAGTTTCACGAGATATACCTTAACTGAAATCATACAAAATACGAAACACCGACCTCAATCACATAGATCTGAATATATGTTACTCACAGCACAAATTTACAAAGTAATAATCGCAGAAAGATACATAAATAAACAATTATTCAAGAAAACAATAACAAATATTATACTAAAAATTACAAAAAAAAATATAGATCCGTTAAGAGAAATAGATATAGATCGGAAAGACCTGAGCAGATTTATAAGCAGTGAGAGTGCTTTCAGCGGCATCTTTACGCTCAGCGCCGCTCTTAAACTCAGCAAGATACCTATGATAATCACCTTTCATCTTAAGGTAGAAAACCTTGGAATCACCAAGCGCAGCAGACGGAATCAGACGCGAATCAAGAAGTTTGAGAATACCGTTACAGATGTTGGAGAGTTCAGTCTCGATCTTAGATCTGTAATCACGGATGACCGCCACGTGTTCGTCGTTGCCTCTGCTTTCTTCCTTCTGCTCGATGGAGGAGATGATCCTCCACGAAGCGCGTCGTGCTCCGATCACGTTTTTGTACGCGACGGACAGGAGGTTCCGTTCTTCCACGGTGAGTTCCTCGCTCTCGACGGCGGCGGTTACTTTTTCCATGAACTCCACCATCTCTTCGTAGCGTTCGGCTTGCTCGGCGAGTTTCGCCATGTAGACGAACTCTTCACGCGGTGTTGGTGCGGTGGCCATCGGAGAATCTAGTTTCGGAATTTTAGAGAGAGAAAGAGAAAGAGAAATGTTATGGATGTGAATGAGGAGAAGAAATCTAGAAATAGCGGTTTTTTGGTTTTAGTGGACGGTGAGGGTTAACTATTTTTAATTAAAAAAGGAAAACTATTTTTGATTTATTAATTTTATTAATTTAGGAAAAGCGAAAGGCTGTGATTGGCTGGCTCGTGCTTTGGTTCTTTTTCTGCCACTCGTGTTTGTGACGCAACTTTGTGGAGTTGTTTTGACACGCGCGGTTTTGAATTTTGGATTCCATTTTAACGTTTTCATATACACTAAATTACCCTCCACTTTATTTTTCTTACGCTTACTTTTTTGAATTTTTTACCTAAATAATCCATATTTTCAATTCGCTTCCATGCATTTATGGTTTTCTTATTTTCGACCTTTTAAAATTATTTTTTATTTTTAAACTTTATTTCATTGATTCATGTAGTTTTGCATAGTTGACGTCTTTATTAATGACATGGTACAGTTATAATAAATTTCTATAATGTGTGTTTATCTAATGTAGAGTTATTGTAGCATTGTCATGTTATCAATAAAGCGTCACATATGTAAAATTAGATGGGGACCAATAAAATCTCAAATGAGGTAAAATTTAAGGATAAAAAAATTATCTTTTAAAATAGGGGAATTAAAACTTAAAAACGTGAAAATAAAGAGACCAAAAGTAGATTTAAATCTTTTCAATTTAATTCCTAAACTAACTCGTGTTTACTTCACTTTAAAGAAATTGGAACGAAGTGCAAATGCCAGATGAATTAGCGTTCCTTTAAAAGTATAGTGATGTCATCAATTGGATTGACGACTACACGTAATGTAGTTGTAATAATTGGCGATTGCATACCAACCACTGATTCCACATACTAAATATAACTATCAATATTTAATTTTACAGACGAAAACAAACTAAACACTAACGTGGACGATCAGATTGATCATACCGATCACCGATTGTGTGACACCCCAAATAATTCGATTATTAAATAATTAAAATTTTTAATTATTAATTTAATTGGGAATTTAATTATTGGTATTTTTGGATTATTGGAATTAATTTAATTAATTAAGGAAAGAAGTTTTGGTGGTGTGGAGAGTAATTAGAGGGTGTGAGGGGTAAAATACCCTACTCTTACTAATTATTAATTTAATTATTTTATTAGAATAATAAAAGGAGTATTAAAAGGAAAAGAAGAGAAAGAGAGTTATTTTGGAAATATTCATCATACGTACAATTGAGAAGAGGAAAAGGAAGGAGGAAAATCTAAGGTGTCGAATTCCAAGAACCCACAAGGTAAGGGGTGATTTCGATTAATTATTACGTATTATCGATTTTGAACTCAATAGTATTGATCATAGTATGTTAGGAATCTCAATTTAGAAATTCTAGGTTTCTGTAGAAATATCTCAATATTGTGTCGGATTGTGTAGAATCAAGTGGTTTGGATGTTATAGAGTCAATAGGGATGATAAAAGTATGTTATATTGCATGTTAATGATGTTGTTTGAGTGCTTCTATTGTGTTGGAACATATGGGTACGTTTGCAAAGAGTAGGAAAGTTGTTTTGGAAACCTATTGCTGTCAAACTGCTGTTTTTGGCTCTGTGAGTCGTGGGAACCGGTTCCCCAGTGGGAGAACCCGGGTTCCAGTGTGTGAAATGGTGAAAATGAGCATTTTTGAACTCAGAAACCGGTTACTCCTGGGGAGGAACCGGGTTCCACGTTAAAATTTTCCAAAGAAAATGATTTTTTCTTCTGGGAACCGGTTCTCTACCTGGAGGAACCGGGTTCCCCATACATTTTTCCAGGGGCGTGGTTTTTAAACTTTGTGGGAACCGGTTACTCCCTGGGAGGAACCAGGTTCCACTGTTACTTTTTGAAAAATATTAAACTTTAAAAATTCATAACTTTCAAACCGTAAGTCCGTTTTGAGCGCCGTTTTGGACGTTGTTTCTTAAATTAAACGCTTTATTTTATGAAATGAAGGTATTTCCTGTAACTTTAAATCATTTTGAAAATGTGTCGAATTTCCGATTTAAGTGGTTATTATTTAATGCATACTTGGTGTATATGCAGTAGTGTGCCTGTGGCATTTGATTGTAGCAGAATTTTTGAATGGAAGGCATGTTTATGTTGTTGATTGCGTGCATGATCGTTGAGAATATCATGTTTTGGTTTTTGAATTCAGTTTATGATAATTTGGTGTATTCATAAATTGATTGAATGTTGCATGCTGGTGTTGTGCATGCATATGCATTCTGGTGAAGTTAATTCTCATTGTGTGGAATTTGACTTGTATTGTCGATAATCGTACCCGGGTGATGATGGGTGGTTAGGCTAGATTCGTGTCCGGGTGATTATGGACGAATCGATGATGACTGTATCCGGTTGATGATGGATCAGTGTGTGTGACTCGTTCACGTGTTGGTACCACATGCATTGCGTCTGCATATGTGTTTTGCATTGAATTGTAACATGTTAGGATGTTTTCCAGTGTTACAATTCTCTTGTTGTCATTGTTGTACATAATAAATTTTATGGTTGTAACTATGTGTTGAAATCTGAATTAAGCTGGAATGGGTGAATTAATATACTTGTGATATATGTTGATTGAGGAACTTATAATGCATTTTTAATTATGAGAAATCTCACCCTTACTTTAATGATTTCAGATTAAAATTAGCAGCTCAGGAGTCGGTGAGGATGGCTTATAGAGTTGTGTCGTGTTTTATCCGCGTGTGTCAGTGTCATGCTCTGATAGTGTAACACTGGGGGAAACGTTTGTTTTGATGGGTTTATTTGATAATCCATTGTTTTAATTTTATGTTGGGAATACTTATGAATTGAAGTTATTCTGGTTTTGAGATATTTTCCGCTGTGTAGGACATGAAGTTGATTTTGAATAATCTATTTTAGTTATCCCTTCAGTTGAGCATGAATACTATTTGAAGTTGAGACTTTTGTATTTCATTTTAATTGTGACATCCCTGTTTCCATGTTACTCTGATTTCAATCTAATTTAATTAGTATATTCGCGGGTTATTTAGAAGGGGTGTTACAATAGTGGTATCAGAGCATAGTCGGTCGTGTCTTAGTGTCGTTATCCCTTTTGTATGCGACTAGTGTAAAGCAACACTGTCGATACTTGTGTGCTGATGAGATTGTTTTGTAATGTTACAGAACAATGGCTGGGAGAGGTAATGGAAGAGACGATGCTGCTATTGCTGAAACTTTGGGAATGCTGGCTGGTGTGCTCAGGAATCAGCCGGGAGTTGGTATTGGTGCTGACAGACAATTGGGGAATTTTTAGAGGAATAATCCTCCATTGTTCAAGGGCACACATGATCCTGAAGGTGCTCAGAAGTGGTTGAAGGAGATCGAGAGGATCTTCAGAGTGATTGATTGTGCTGAGGAGCTGAAGGTGAGGTGTGGTACTCATATGTTAGCAGAGGAAGCTGATGACTGGTGGGTTGCTACCAGGACGGAGATGGAACAAGATGGCATTGCACTGAATTGGGCTGTGTTCAGGGGGCATTTCTAAGGAGGTATTTTCCTGAAGACATTCGGGGCAAGAAGGAGATTGAGTTTCTAGAGCTCAAGCAGGGCAACAAGACTGTAAGTGAGTATGCTTCGAAGTTTACTGAGTTGGCGAAGTATTATGCTCATTACACTAACGATGCAGATGGAGAATTTTTCAAATGTATTAAATTTGAGAATGGTCTTCGTGATGAGATCAAGCAGGGTATCAGGTATCAGCGTATCCGAAGGTTTTCTAATTTAGTAGACTATAGTAGGATTTTAGAAGAAGATCTTGCTAGTACTAAGTCGAATGCTCGAGGGTATGTTGATCAGAAGGGTAAACAACAGATGGATCGTGGTAAGCCTTATGATAGGAATAATCAGAGATCCGGTGGTTGGAAGAAGCCTAGTGGGGGAGATTCTAGTTCTTCCATTAAGTGCTACAAGTGTGGTGAGACGGGACATCGTATGGTGGACTACAAGAGTAATGATAGGAAGTGTTTCAAGTGTGGGAAACTCGGCCATGTGGCTAATGATTGCAGAGTAAGAGTGGTGACTTGTTATAACTGTGGTGAAGAAGGTCATACTCGTCCTCAGTGTACAAAACCCAAAAAGGAACAAGCTGGTGGTAAAGTGTTCGCCTTGTCTGGATCTGAGACTAAGCCAGATGATCGGTTAATTAAAGGTACATGTTTTATTAATGACATACCTTTGATTGTGATTATTGATACTGGAGCAACACATTCTTTTATTGCTTTGGATTGTGCTAAAAGATTGAATTTGGATATTTCTAGTATGGATGGAAGTATGGTTATTGACACTCCTGCGTCGGGTTCAGTGACTACATCATATGTTTGTAGGAATTGTCCTATTGTCATTTTTGGTAGAGGTTTCGGTATGGATTTAGTGTGCCTACCGTTAGAACAACTTGATATCATCCTTGGAATGAACTGGTTGGAATTCAACCAGGTTCATATCAACTGTTTTGCGAAGACGGTTATTTTTCCTGAAGGGGTTAGTGTCGAAGATGTGACTATGTCGATTAAACAGATGAACCTAATTGTAAAAGATAGTGCTGTGGTGTTTATGTTGTATTCTGCAATAGAAGCGGAGGGAAAGGCAAAGAGTGATGGATTGCCAGTGGTGAATGAATTTCCAGAAGTGTTTCCGGAAGACGTTAGTGAATTGCCACCTGAGAGAGAAGTGGAATTTACTATAGATTTGATTCCTGGAACTAGTCCGATGTCGATGGCGCCTTATCGTATGTCGGCATCTGAATTAGCTGAGTTAAAGAAGTAGTTAGAGGAGTTGATTGAGAAGAAGTTTATTCGTCCTAGTGTTTCGCCATGGGGTGCTCCGGTGTTGTTGGTTAAGAAGAAAGAAGGTTCAATGAGATTATGTGTTGATTACAGACAGTTGAACAAGGTTACAATCAAGAATCGGTATCCTTTGCCGAGGATTGATGACTTGATAGATCAATTAGTTGGAGCTTGTGTATTCAGTAAAATTGATCTGAGATCTGGATATCATCAGATTCGTGTGAAGACGGAAGATATTCAGAAAACTTCATTTAGAACGAGGTATGGACATTATGAATATTTTGTTATGCCGTTTGGAGTTACTAATGCACCTGGTGTTTTTATGGAGTATATGAACAGGATATTTCATCCGTATCTTGATAAGTTTGTGGTGGTATTTATCGATGATATTTTGATCTATTCGAAGAATGATGAAGAGCATGTAGAGCATCTCAGAGTTGTATTGGAATTGTTGAAAGAAAAGAAGCTTTATGCGAAGTTGTCCAAATGTGAATTCTGGTTAAGTGAAGTGAGTTTTCTTGGCCATGTAATTTCCAAGAATGGAATTGTTGTTGATCCTACGAAGGTAGAAGCGGTATCTCAGTGGGAAGCGCCGAAGAATGCTTCTGAGATCCGTAGTTTTCTTGGTCTTGCAGGTTATTACAGGAAGTTTATTGAAGGATTTTCCAAATTGGCGTTGCCATTAACTAAGTTGACCAGGAAGGGTCAGGTGTTTGTTTGGGATGCTGAATGTGAGAAAGGATTCCAAGAGCTGAAGGAGAGGCTGACTAGTGCTCCAATCTTGATTTTGCCGAATCCGGCTAAGTCTTTTGTTGTGTATTGTGATGCATCATTGATGGGATTAGGTGGTGTATTGATGCAAGATAAGCAGGTTGTGGCTTATGCTTCAAGACAATTGAAGGTCCATGAAAGGAATTATCCGACTCATGATTTAGAGCTGGCAGCTGTTGTGTTTGTTTTGAAATTATGGAGGCATTACTTGTACGGTTCTCGATTTGAGGTATTCAGTGATCACAAGAGTCTGAAGTATCTCTTCGATCAGAAAGAGCTCAACATGAGGCAGAGAAGGTGGTTGGAATTTCTGAAGGATTGCGATTTCGGTTTGAATTACCATCCTGGTAAGGCAAATGTTGTTGCAGATGCTTTGAGTAGAAAGTCCTTGCATATGTCTATGTTAATGGTTCGTGAATTGGAGTTAGTGGAGCAATTCAGAGATTTGAGTTTGGTATGTGAGACTACGTCTGATAGTGTGAAATTGGGAATGTTGAAGCTAACTAGTGGTATTCTGGAAGAAATTCGAAATGGACAAAAATCTGATGTTGGTTTAGTTGATAAATTGACATTGATCAACCAAGGTCAAGGAGGTGAGTTCCGAATTGATGAGAATAGCGTCATGAGATTTGGTGATAGGGTGTGTGTTCCGGATGTTGCCGAGATTAGAAAAAGTATTTTAGAAGAAGGACATCGTAGTGGGTTGAGTATTCATCCTGGTGCTACTAAAATGTATCATGATTTGAAGAAGTTGTTTTGGTGGCCTGGAATGAAAAAGGAAATTGCTGAGTTTGTGTATGCTTGTTTGGTTTGTCAGAAGTCGAAAATCGAACATCAGAAACCGTCAGGATTGATGGAACCGTTGTTTGTTCCGGAATGGAAATGGGATGGCATTTCTATGGATTTTGTGTCTGGTTTGCCATGGACGGCGAAGAATTGTGATTCTATTTGGGTTATTGTTGACCGATTGACAAAATCTGCTCACTTTATTCCGATAAGAATGGATTATCCGATGGAGAGGTTGGCAGAGTTGTATGTCGAGAAGATCGTAAGTTTGCATGGTATTCCTTCTAGTATTGTGTTGGATAGAGATCTGAGGTTTACATCTAAGTTCTGGACGGTATTGCAGGAAGCGTTGGGTACTAAGTTAAGGTTGAGTTCCCCTTATCATCCACAGACAGATGGTCAGACGGAGAGGACGATTCAGTCGTTAGAAGATTTGTTGAGAGCTTGTGTGTTGGAGAAAGGTGGAGCTTGGGATAGCTACTTACCGTTGATTGAGTTTACCTACAACAATAACTTTCATTCGAGTATTGGTATGGCTCCGTTTGAGGCATTGTATGGCAGGAGGTGTCGGACACCGTTGTGTTGGTATGAATCTGGAGAGAGTGCTGTGATTGGATCGGAGATTGTTCAACAGACTTCAGAAAAGATTAAAATGATTCAGGAGAAGATGAGAGCTTCTCAGAGTCGTCAGAAGAGCTATCACGATAAGAGGAGGAAAGATCTCGAGTTTAGTGAAGGAGAACATGTGTTTATGCGAGTTACTCCGATGATTGGTATTGGTCGAGCTTTGAAGTCAAAGAAGTTGACTCCGCGTTTTATTAGTCCGTTTCATATTACCAAGAGAATTGGGAAGGTTGCGTACCAGATTGCTTTGCCGCCGTCACTTGCAAATTTGCATGGTGTCTTCCATGTATCTCAGTTGAGGAAGTACATTACTGATCCGTCTCATGAGATTCAGGTAGATGATATACAGGTACGAGAGAATTTGACCGTTGAAGCATTGCCTGCGAGAATTGAGGATCGGAAGTTGAAACAGTTGTGAGGTAAGGAAATAACATTGGTGAGAGTAGCTTGGGGAGGACAAGCAGAAGGAAATGTCACATGGGAGCTGGAGAGTCAGATGAAGGACTCGTATCCCGAACTTTTCACCTAAGGTATGTTTTCGAGGACGAAAACTCTTTTTAGTAGGGGAGAGTTGTGACACCCCAAATAATTCGATTATTAAATAATTAGAATTTTTAATTATTAATTTAATTGGGAATTTAATTATTGGTATTTTTGGATTATTGGAATTAATTTAATTAATTAAGGAAAGAAGTTTTGGTGGTGTGGAGAGTAATTAGAGGGTGTGAGGGGTAAAATACCCTACTCTTACTAATTATTAATTTAATTATTTTATTAGAATAATAAAAGGAGTATTAAAAGGAAAAGAAGAGAAAGAGAGTTATTTTGGAAATATTCACTATACGTACAATTGAGAAGAGGAAAAGGAAGGAGGAAAACCTAAGGTGTCGAAATTCCAAGAACCCACAAGGTAAGGGGTGATTTCGATTAATTATTACGTATTATCGGTTTTGAACTCAATAGTATTGATCATAGTATGTTAGGAATCTCAATTTAGAAATTTTAGGTTTCCGTAGAAATATCTCAATATTGTGTCGGATTGTGTAGAATCAAGTGGTTTGGATGTTATAGAGTCAATAGGGATGATAAAAGTATGTTATATTGCATGTTAATGATGTTGTTTGAGTGTTTCTATTGTGTTGGAACACATGGGTACGTTTGCAAAGAGTAGGAAAGTTGTTTTGGAAACCTATTGCTGTCAAACTGCTGTTTTTGGCTCTGTGAGTCGTGGGAACCGGTTCCCCAGTGGGAGAACCCGGGTTCCAGTGTGTGAAATGGTGAAAATGGGCATTTTTGAACCGAGGAACCGGTTACTCTTGGGGAGGAACCGGGTTCCACGTTAAAATTTTCCAAAGAAAATGATTTTTTCTTCTGGGAACCGGTTCTCTACCTGGAGGAACCGGGTTCCCCATACATTTTTCCAGGGGCGTGGTTTTTAAACTTTGTGGGAACCGGTTACTCCCTGGGAGGAACCAGGTTCCACTGTTACTTTTTGAAAAATATTAAACTTTAAAATTCATAACTTTCAAACCGTAAGTCCGTTTTGAGCGCCGTTTTGGACGTTGTTTCTTAAATTAAACGCTTTATTTTATGAAATGAAGGTATTTCCTGTAACTTTAAATCATTTTGAAAATGTGTCGAATTTCCGATTTAAGTGGTTATTATTTAATGCATACTTGGTGTATATGCAGTAGTGTGCCTGTGGCATTTGATTGTAGCAGAATTTTTGAATGGAAGGCATGTTTATGTTGTTGATTGCGTGCATGATCGTTGAGAATATCATGTTTTGGTTTTTGAATTCAGTTTATGATAATTTGGTGTATTCATAGATTATTGAATGTTGCACGCTGGTGTTATGCATGCATATGCATTCTGGTGAAGTTAATTCCCATTGTGTGGAATTTGACTTGTATTGCCGATAACCGTACCCGGGTGATGATGGGTGGTTAGGCTGGATTCGTGTTCAGGTGATTGTGGACGAATCGATGATGACTGTATCCGGTTGATGATGGATTAGTGTGTGTGACTCGTTCACGTGTTGGTACCACATGCATTGCGTCTACATTTGTGTTTTGCATTGAATTGTAACATGTTAGGATGTTTTCCAGTGTTACAATTCTCTTGTTGTCATTGTTGTACATAATGAATTTTATGGTTGTAACTGTGTGTTGAAATCTGAATTATGCTGGAATGGGTGAATTAATATACTTGTGATATATGTTGATTGAGGAACTTATAATGCATTTTTAATTATGAGAAATCTCACCCTTACTTTAATGATTTCAGATTAAAGTTAGCAGCTCAGGAGTCGGTGAGGATGGCTTATAGAGTTGTGTCGTGTTTTATTCGCGTGTGTCAGTGTCATGCTCTGATAGTGTAACACTGGAGGAAACGTTTGTTTTGTTGGGTTTATTTGATAATCCATTGTTTTAATTTTATGTTGGGAATACTTATGAATTGAAGTTATTCCGGTTTTGAGATATTTTCCGCTGTGTAGGACATGAAATTGATTTTGAATAATCTATTTTAGTTATCCCTTCAGTTGAGCATGAATACTATTTGAAGTTGAGACTTTTGTATTTCATTTTAATTGTGACATCCCTGTTTCCATGTTACTCTGATTTCAATCTAATTTAATTAGTATATTTGCGGGTTATTTAGAAGGGGTGTTACAGATTGCATATACTCTAGCCATCCTAACTCGTTGCACTTGTTGTTTATTCACCCTGGGTGTTAGAGAATTTGAGATCACAGTAACATCACCATCATCATATTCCCTAAGAAGTTTTTGTATTTTTATGAAGTTTCGTGTATGCATAGAAATGCTGTCATAATTGAGTTTGTGACTGCAGTGGTAAAAATCTTGAGACTAAATCATTGATTGACTTAACTCGTAATCAGTGAAAGTCGCCACCGTACTTTATTATTTCCAGAGGAAATGGGAAAATAATGAAAAAAAACCCAGAGAATTTTTTAAAGCAAACATTAATAAAACAAAGATCTAGGTACGAAGGTTAGTTATGCAAAGGGAAGATATTAACACCCTAAACATCTACGGTGCTCCTTAAGAATCTCTTTGAAAATTTGTGTATTTTGGCTATTAAGAAACATTTACAAAATTGATGGTGGAGATGAGAAAAGAAGTATTTTTTACAATTATTGTACTTGTCACGGTTTCGAACCTTTGTTCCTATGTACCCCACTCGTGCAATAGAGGATCAGGGCACTCGTAGTTCACCTTAAAAAGTTTGAAAAAACACATGTGTGTTGGTTAATTTTAAGAGAAGAGACATCTCGCCATATTCGAGTGGAAAACATACTTACTACCCACAATTTTGAGAAAGGAGCATTTGCATCATCTCAAAGTGAAGGATATAGCTTGGATTTAACATCAACAAAGTGTCACTCAACAATCAAGTGGAAAATGTACCACTCCACTATATATCGTAGAAGTATATTAGATTGCATCACTAGAAGAATCAACAAGTGTCTAATATTTTAAGAAAAGTTTTTAAAATAAAAAGCCAGAATGACAAAAATGATTTGAATGAGGTTAATGACTTTTAGTCTTATAAAAGGAATTCAAAGTATAATTAAATTGATTAAGAGTTTATTTAAGAAAAAGAAGTTTGAAAATGCATGGACCTAAGTCCAAGTTTATTATGAAAGCGGTTCAAATTTTTAAAATACATAGTTTGCCATAAGATGGTCCAAGAGATTGTGATATTGCATAATGATGTGTCTAGGACTTTGTTGTAGGTTATACCAATAACAAACCATCTAACTCAAAAAGTTAAAATAATTATTTAGAAAGAAAAATTGGTAAAGTAATAAATGAAAATAATGTTATTAACTTTGTTTAGTGCATATAGGAATGTGTAGTTGTTGTAGTTTATGGACTAGGGACAAAAATCTAGACCACCTCATGCTTATAGTAAAACGACACATCCATAAAATGTCAATGTGTTTTTCATTGCATTTTTACATAGCAAGCTATAGATATAGGGCAAATAAGTTGAACCGTGACTATGTGTTCCTATTTTATCTACGTGCCTTAATAAGGGTAAATACATAACATGAATACTATTAACACTACATTCGAAAAATAAAAATAAACCAGTAATAGTATAATATATCACCTAATTTTAATTATTGTCCTTTTTTTCGGTAGAATTTTTATCTAATGTTAAACGGTCGTAATATTCTTTAAGGATGTGTGCGAGTTATTAAAACATTTCACATTGAAAACTTTGATGATTTTAATGTAGATTACATTGATGTGATAAGGTAGTAATTCATTTTCATAATGTGCTTTGCAAGTTTTGGTTGGATGCGTCTCACAAGAAGATAAGTGATTCTTGGGGTTGAGATATAGCTTCTATAGATCCACCTCACAGTTGCACTGTCAATAATATTGTACATGATCGTAAAAAATTAAGCTCTGAAATGGTATGTCAAGAAATTTTGCCTCTTGTTACATAAGACCCATTGGTTAAGGTAAGTATAGTAATCTCTCATATTGTGACATGTTATAATCATACTCCTTCATATAAGAAAGTGCATATTGCAAAGACAAAGGTCGTTGAACATGTATACGGAAATTGAGAGGATTCATACAAAGAACTTCCACAATATTTGGTGGCACTTAATACTTATGCTCCAGGAACTATTACAATTATGGAGACATTACCGACAATTACGCCAGACAAAACTTGTGTTAGTGTAAATAAAATATTTCATTGAATCTTTTGGGCATTTTAACCATGCATCAAAGGTTTTGCATTTTGCAAACCTATTATTCAAATTAATGGAACATGATTGTACATGAAATAAAAGGGCACATTAGTTATGACAGTGGCACAAGACAGCAACAATATTTCCCATTGTCTTCGCTCTGGTAGAAGGTGAGATTGTTGGTGGTTAGAGTTTCTTTCTCATGAATATCAAAATACATGTTGCTCCATAGTTGAACCTCTATTTGATTTCAGACAGATATGCATTAATTGAGAGTGCTTATACTAGTCCCCACAACAGATGGCAAATCCTCCTTCTACCAAAGTTTATTGCATTAGGCATATTGCACAAAACTTCATGCAGGAAATCAAAGACATGAACCTTCAGAAAAAAGTTGTGAATGAAGAGTATGCTTTAAATCAACCATCATTTTAAAACTACCGCGACAAAATTAGATTGTCGAATGCAAATGCATTAAAGTGGGCGGATAATATTCCATTGGAGATGTTGACAAGGGCATTTGACGGAGGACACCGATGTGATGACATGACAATAAACCTTGTTGAATCTAAACAATTAGACATAACAAATAGGCCCATTTTGACGCTAAAAATCATAGCATTCTTCGATAACTACACACTAGAACACACTTCGACTACAACATGTAAGTCTTCGACAACAACACGTGATTAATCTTCGATGGCATGCTAAACTCTGTCGAACTTTCGAAACCAAAAAGCTACCTTCGACCAACTAGAGTTTGATTCCAATATCTAATAAATCTCCACCATGGAACAAACTCTATAACATCAAAGAACAAACTATCTTTCTTCATCCAGCTTTATCAACTGCATACAATGGAAAAACTTACAACTTGGCAATGTCTTGGTGATCATATTAGCAGCATTGCAATATGTCAAAATCTTCAGCACTTGGACTTCTCTACGCTCGATTACCCCTCTAACGAAATGCAACCGTACATCGATGTGCTTGGTTCACTCATGATAGGCTGAATTCCTCGACATGTGTATTGCACTTTGTCTATCACATTTAACAGTGATAACTTGCCCTTGAACTTTCAGCTCCTTAACAAAACCTTCGAGCCACAATCCTTCTTTTACAACTTCAGTTAAAACAATATATTCCGCTTCAGTGGTTGATAATGTGACAATATTATGAAGTGTTACTTTCCAACTAATTGTTGTACCAAACATAATGAAAACATATCGAGAAATAGATTTCCTAGAATCCATACAACCTGCATAATCAGAGTCGACATATCCTTTGACTACTACTTTACTATCTTCACCAAAGGTTCCACAATAAATTAGGACTATGTTCAGAGAACCACTTATGCACGTTAGAATCCACTTCAATGTTTGTTAGTGAGCATTTCCAAGATTCTCCACGTACCTTCTTAAAAGACTTACTACATATGTTATGTCGAGTGTAGTACAGACCATAACATACACCAAAGAACCTACTATGTTAGAATATAGGATGCTATTTATATAAGCTCTTTCGATCTCATTACCAGGACATTGATTTATACTCAGCTTGGATTAAAGGTTTGTTGGAGTCATAAGAAGCTTTGAATTAGACATACCAAACTTGTCGAGAATCTTCCGTAGGTATGCCTCTTGAGATAAGCATAATTTCGACTACTTCCTATCTCTTTGGACTCCCAAGAATTATGGATGCAACTCTCAGATCCTTCATTTCAAACTCCTTTTTAAGCTCAACCTTCCCCTCATACATCTCCGACATTGTTGCTTGTTATAAGAATATCATTAACAAAAAGTAACAAAATAACAAATGAATTACCATGTTAAAATCTGAAGTAAACACAATGGTCGAACTGGCTTCAAATGAAACTTATATGTGTCGTGAATTTATCAAATCTCCTATTTTACTATCGAGGATATTGTTTCAGCCCATATAAATATCTATTCAACTTTCACACATAATTTTTCTTTCTTTTTTCAACATACCCTTCAAGTTGCCTCATCAAGATTGACTCATCTAGATCACCATACAAGAACGCAATCTTCACATCCATTTGTTTCAGTTTAAGATCGAATTGTTCCACCATGGCAAGCAACATTGGAATGGACATGTGCTTCACAATAGGAGAAAACATATCATTGAAGTCGACACCTTCTTTCTGAGTGAAACCCCATTGCTACCAATCTCGCCTTGTATCTTTTTGACGTCACTCCTTCGATTCATTTCTTAACTTTAAAAATCCATTTATAGATTACTAACCTGGCTCTAGTAGGCTTCTTGATCAGTTCCCAAGTGTTATTATCATTAAGAGAATTCATCTTATCATCCATGGCCTTCGGCCATTCAGTCTTATTTCGACTCCTCATAACTTTCTTATGGTCTCTAGGCTCTTCGTCTAGAATCTCACTTGCAGAGATTAAGACATAAGCTATAAGAGCTTCATACCTAAGTCTCTGAGGTGGCTTGATGACTCTTCTCGTCCTATTTGTTATTTGTCCAAAATTGTGATTGGCATACATTTAGGTAAAATCAACTTAGCAGCAACATATTGGAAGAAATGTCATATCATGTTGTTTTCCAACATGTCGTATAAAGATGTCCTAACTTGGTTGTAGGACATCGCGTGTATGTAGCAGTTGTTAGTTATCTTTTAGCTGGTTTTTCAGTTACTGAATATTCAGGTAATATTTAGTTATCCTATGTGGCATCCAAGATTGACAAGTCAGAATATTTTATGTTGGTTTTCAAAGATTTACATGGTTTCTAAATTTGGAGATATTTTAGGAAACTAATGATTGAAGACCAATTATATTGGAGAATAATTTGCAAACATTGTGCAACCTCTTTGTTGTGGTTTTTGAAGCCCATCCCAGTCTAGTTGTATATTATAAATAGATTTTAGGGAACTTAAGTGTGTATTTTGTTAGGGATTTTGAATCCTTATTGTTGGGTTGTAAGTTTTGTGTAAAATGTTCCTAAGCTTTTAAGCACTGAACATTTGTATGTCAATTCTCATAAGCTGTGAAGCATTGAGTTTTGTGTGTCTTGGAAGAGTGACTTTCGATTTTACGTTCTCTATTGTGTTAGAGATGTGAGCAACCCTTTACATCATGCTAGATTGTTTTGAATGATAGCAAATACTAGATAGTCTTAAATGATAGAAAATATATATATATATATATATATATATATATATATATATATATATATATATACTTGATTGTCTAATTGTGTCAAAATACATGTGTACTTGTATGACCAAATGATAGCATACATAAAAGTTGTCAAAATATCATGTTTGTCGTGCACTAACCTTTTGTATTGACACATACATGCTTGCATCGACAATATACTTTTTTGAATCCATAAAAATAGTTTTTACACAGTATGAGCCGACTCATACGTGTTTTGAGTCGATACAAAAAGTTTGTAAGGTGTCTTGCATCGACACATACAACCATGCATCGACACATATGCCTTTTGAGTCGATTCATATCATTTTGCATCTATACATAAATACATCAAATCACTAGAGTTCAGTTTTGTTTGCATGCCTTAGTCTTTGTATTGATACAAAAGTACTTGTGTAAATACATATTAGTCTTGCATCGATACATACCATTTTGCATCAATACAAAAATACATTAAAACACTGGAGTTCAGTTTTAGTTGCATGCCTTAGTTTTTGTATTGATACAAAAGCACTTGTGTCAACACATATCAATCTTGCATCTACACATACGTGTTATGTATTGACTCATACTGAAGTTAGTTTTCTGGAAATCATATTAACAAACAGTATGTATCGATACAAAAATGCTTGCATCGACTCATAGTCATTTCAGCATTTTGGAAGTCACCTTAATACAGTATGCATTGATACAAAACCTCGTGTATCAATACATAAGTTGTTTGTATCGACACATACGATATATGCATCGACTCATACATATGTTTACTTTCTTGAATCAATGCTTTGCACAGTATGTATTGATGCAAACTCTCTCAGGTCAACTCATACGTATCTTGTATCGACTCATACGAGTTATGTGTCGACTTGTAAGTTTGTTTTTCAACTAACTTTTCTGTTTCCATATATAAGACAGTTTGGTCGTTTTAGCAATTAACAATGGTTACAAAAATCAGTTTTGTGAGCATCCAAATTCTCTGAGCATAGAAACCTAAAAGAGACGTCATCTTCATCATCTTCTCAATCATCTTGGTTCAAGAACATTGCCACATAATCATCATTGTTCATTGTATCAAGAGATCAAAGAGATAACGTTCAGTGGTACGATCGTGATCTAGCTGAGTTAAAGATTCGAAGGGGGTTTCGAGGAAAAACCAGAAGGTTTGTCCAGCAAGAACGAAGGTGTCTTGTGGGTTTGTTAGTCACGATTGCACATAGCAGATTCAGCCATAGCGTAGGGTTTGGAGATTGGGGTGATTTCGCAAACAGGTCGTGGAAGTGGTGAATTGTCTGTGAATTTTGCAGGTGTGTTTTTGATCGGCTCAAATCAAGAGAAGGTTGATACAAGAAGAAGAATATCTGCAGGAATTGTTTTTCTGTCTTTGTATTTTAACCTTGTAAACATTTTTCAACATATTGATATAGAAGTTCTCAATTCCAATTTGGAAATTGAGAGGGAGACATACCCACACGCGAGGATGAACATGGGGAACTTCCTTACCAAATCGCTTCGAGTATCGTATTCTTTCTATCTATCTCTTTACTTTTACAATACGTTTGTGATTCAATTGGTGAGCAATCTTTTTGTGCATTGATACAAGGCTGGAAGAAAATCTTTACATAAACTTCATTGCCTTTGGTCATTGACTAAGCATCTTCCAATTGTTTGATAAAAGTATTAGCTCAAGTTTATTTCATTGGAAAGAGTTTTTGTGATCAGTGCATTTATCCAGATTAAGCGTTGTGTTACCTCATCATTCCCATCTCAATTAAATTCCAGCAATCTATCGCATATCCAGTCTTCTTGTAGCCGGTTCAGAATAGACGGAAGTCAATTCAGGACCATGTTTTGCTTTCCGCAATTTTAGCATTAACTCTGAGAAATATTTTTAAATCCGTGATAATAAGGAGGTTATTTATTCACACCCCTCTTGATCACTTGCCACACCGTCTAACAAGTGGTATCAGAGCACCGGTTCGCTGGTGCTTTATGGCTGCTTCTAACGATATGGCTTCTGAACCTAAGGGGGCGTACACTAGAGCTCCTATTTTTAACGGTGAAAACTATGGCTACTGGAAAGACTGCATGCGAGTTCACATAAACTCCATAGATAGGACTGTATGGACTGCCATTCAGAATGGACCTTTTAAAATTACCATGACGAATGGTGCAGGTGTCATTGTGCCTAAACCTGAGGACAATTGGGATGAAAAAGATGAGAAAAAGTGGTCAAGCGATTGGAGAGGCCGAAATATGATAATTTTAGTACTTGGTGTTGATGGATATTATCGGGTATCTCATTGCACGATAGCTAAAGAAATGTGGGATGCTTTAGAAGTTTCCCATGAGGGATCTACTGATGTTAAGGAATCTCGAATTAACACACTCAACCAAGAGTTTGAGCTCTTTCGCATGAAACAAGGAGAAGCTATTTTTGACATGCAAAAGAGATTTGTTCGTCTCACTAGTCGTTTAAATGCACTTGGAAAACCTGTTTCCAATGAAATTGCTACTAATAAAATTATGATATGTCTTAACAGGGAATGGCTACCTAAAGTCACAGCAATTAAGGAAGTCATCGACCTCACTATGCTCACCATTTTAACTCTGTTTGGTAAGCTAGAAGAACATCACCAACAATTGGAAAATCTTGAAAATTATGAGAACAAGAGTAAGAAGGAGAAGAATAGAGACAAGGAGAGTGAGAAGAAGCCTATAGCTCTTAAGGCTTCTAGCTCTAAATCCTCAAAAATAGAGCAAAATAATGATGACTCAAATAGTGACGAAGATTCGGATGATGAGGAAATTGGACTGTTTGTTCGGAGATATAATAGATTCATTTGAAAGAATGAAATCAAGCACTCAGACAAAAATTTGTCTAAGTTTAGGAGACAATCCATGGAGTCAAAGCAGGAGGAAAGTAAGAAGTATAAATGGAAAGGATCCTGCTTCAATTGTGGTAAATCTGGACATTACAAAACATAATGTCTTATGAACAAAAAGGACAAAGGAAAGGCACCACCAAAGAAGTTCAACAAACAAAGAAGAGCTTATATTGCGCGGGAAAGTGACAATGAGTCATCAAGCGATGAAGGCTCAAGTGATAGTGATGAGACTGCAAATCTATGCCTCATGACTTACATCACAAACCAGTCTAGCCACAAGAAGAAAAACCAAGAGAATAAAGTAAGAAAAGCATACTACAATAATTTTGATTCCTTGTCTTTCTCTGAATTGAAAATAGCTTTTGAAAAACTGCATAATGAAGTTGTAGACGCTTTTAAACGTTTATCCTCCAACAAACAAATATTTTCTCATTTGGAGGGTAAAGTGTATAAAGCTGAAAAAGATCTAAAAAGTCTAAAAGCTAGTATTGCAGCAAGTTCAAAAGATATTGATGAAAATGGATGTATTGAAACTGTAAATTATGGAGTTTGTCACATTTGGCAAAAAGAGGTTAAGACTCTTAATGTCAAATTGGAAAAAGCTTTACAACCCAAAATCACTTATGTTTTTGATCCTAGGATTTTTAAGAAATCAATGAATCCACCATATGCCAAATATTCTTTTGTAGAAAAGATTCTAATAGACTCAAGTAGCAAAAGCAAACAAGTTCATCATCATGGTTTATGTCATTACTGTTGTCGTAAAGGTCACACCATCGAGAAATGCAAGTTTAGGAGATTTCTTGTTCCTAAAGGCATTTATCAATGGAGGCCTAAAGGCAACCATGTTACCACTTACCCACATGGACTCAATGAAAATTGGGTACCTACCTCTCTCTTTTGATATTGCAGATTGAATGTCTTGCATCCGTAGATAGACGATGGTTTCTGGACAGCGGATGTTCAAGGCACATGACAGGTGACATATCACTCTTCATTGACTTCAAAGCAAAGAAGAAAGGTTATGTTACTTACGGAGATAATAACAAAGGAGCTATACTCGGCAAAGGTAGTGTAGGTAATCCCTCTACCACTACTATTTCTGATGTCCATCTTGTAGAGGGTCTTAAACATAACATGTTAAGTATTAGTCAATTGTGCGACAAGGGTTATAAAGTAACGTTCACAAAAACCTGCTGCATTATTGAAAATACTGAGCAGAACATTATGTTTAAGGGAATTAGAGTAAACAACATTTATATGCCTGATCTTTTTGATGTACCATTAACAAGCAATAAATGTCTAGTCACCTTGAATGATGATTCTTGGCTTTGTCATAGACGTCTAGCACATGTTAACTTTGATTTGTTAAATAAGGTTGTATCCAAGGATCTAGTAGTCGGTCTTCCAAAAATAAAGTTTTCAAAAGACCACATATGCGATGCATGTCAAATGGGAAAGCAAACGAGGGTGTCCTTCAAATCCAAAAATGTTGTTTCTACTTTACCACCCCTTGAGCTTCTCCATATGGACCTCTTTGGACCCTCAAGAGCAAAGAGCCTAGGTGGAAACTACTATGGTTTTGTAATCGTTGACGACTATTCTAGATTCACTTGGACCATATTCCTTCATAGCAAAGATGAAACCTTTTCTGCTTTTAAAAGTTTTGCAAAACTGTCCCAAAACAAAATGGAGTCAAAAATAATTACAATTCGAAGCGATCATGGAGGTCAATTTCAAAACAATCTCTTTGATAAGTACTGTGATAAGCATGGCATTGAGCATAACTTTTCAGTCCCTCGAACTCCACAGCAAAATGGAGTTGTGGAGCGCAAAAATCGTGTTTTAGAGGAGTTGGCTAGAACAATGCTCAATGAAGGAGGTTTACCAAAATATTTTTGGGCTGATGCGATTAGCACAACTTGTTATGTTTTAAACAGGATATTAATTAGTCCTATTTTGGACAAAACTCCTTATGATCTCTTGAAAGGAAGAAAGCCAAACTTATCACATCTTCACGTATTCGGTTGTAAATACTTTGTTTTGAATAATGGTAAAGAAAATCTTGAGAAGTTTGATGCAAAAGCGGATGAAGGTATCTTTCTTGGATACTCACAATCAAGCAAAGCATATAGAGTGTATAATAAACGTTTACTTACTGTTGAAGAGTCTGACCATGTTTCTTTTGATGAGTCTTATCCGAAGAATGTCGAAAAAAGTATTTCTTTTGATGGCGCAGGTATATCTTCAGAAGACATACTCAAGGAAGCTGTTCTGGAAATTAATCAATCCAAATCAGTAGACAAAGAAGAGGAGGAAGACACTAGTCATATCAAAGACGAGGAAGAAGGAACAACATAAGTGGAAGGTCTTCCACCAGCCTGGAAATCCTCAAAAGACCATCCAATTGACAACATATTGGGGGACATATCGAAAGGAGTGACGACTCATTCTAAGATAAGCAGTTTCTGTTATCACTTTGCATTTATTTCACAAGTAGAACCTAAGAATACCAAATAGGCCTTGATTGATGAATTTTGGCTAATGGCCATGCAAGATGAGCTAAATCAATTTAAAAGAAATGACGTTTGGGAACTCGTTCCTCGTCTGCGAGATCATCATATCATAGGCAATAAATGGGTTTTTAGAAACAAACTTGATAAAAACAGAGTGATAACTAGAAATAAAGCTCTCTTAGTAGCACAAGGGTATAACCAAGGGGAGGGCCTAGACTATGAAGAAACTTATGCTCCAGTTACTCGCCTTGAGGCTATACGCCTTCTGCTAGCTTATGCTTGTTCTAAGACTTTTAAGCTTTGTCAAATGGATGTAAAGAATGCTTTTCTAAACGGTGTCATAAACGAAGAAGTGTATGTCTCACAACCTCCTAGTTTTGAGAATGATGAAAATCCAGATTATGTTTACAAACTAAAACGAGCTTTGTACGGTCTTAAGCAAGCCCCTCGGGTTTGGTATGAAAGACTTAGCAAATTTCTGCTTGATCATGGATATTCAAGGGGTAAACTGGATACCACTCTCTTTAATAAACGTAAAGGAAAACATATTCTCTTAGTTCAAGTATATGTAGACGATATAATTTTTGGTTAAACTAACCTACACTTGGTCGAAGAATTTTCTAATGTCTTGCAGGGGGAATTTGAGATGAGCCTTATGGGGGAGCTGAATTTCTTCCTTGGTCTACAAGTAAAACAACTCAATGAGGGCACGACAGTGTGTCAAACAAAGTACTGCAGAGAGTTGCTCAAGCGCTTTGGAATGAATGACTCAAAGTCCATCAACACCTCCATGGCTACTAACGGGAACTTGGATAAAGATGAACATGGTAAGAGTGTAGATGTCAAGAAATGTCGAGGTATGATTGGATATCTCTTGTACCTTACTGCCTCTAGGCCTGACATCATGTTTAGTGTTTGTATGTGTGCACGATATCAATCGAATCCTAAGGAATCGCACTTCAAAGTTGTCAAGCGCATACTTAGATACCTTCATGGAACATCTAAATATGGGCTTTGGTATTCCAAAGGAAGCGATTGTAGCTTAGTAGGATTCTTCGATTATGATTTTGCAGGCTGCAAATCAGATAGGAAAAGCACTAGTGACACATGTCACTTATTTTCAAACTCCTTAGTGAGTTGGCATAGCAAAAAGCAGGTTTCTGCTGCATTGTCAACTGCTGAGGCTGAATACGTTGCAGCTGGTAGTTGTTGCGCCCAGATTTTGTGGCTAAAACAACAACTACAAGATTTCGATATTCAACTAAAACGTATTCCAATAAAATGTGACAAAACCAGTGCTATCAAACTAACTAAGAGTCCTGTTTTACATTCAAGAACTAAACACATAGAGATTAGGCATCACTTTCTTCGTGATCATGTTGAAAAAGAAGACGTTGTGTTTGAGCATGTTGATACTAAAAGTCAACTTGTTGATATTTTCACCAAACCATTAGCAACAAAGTTCTTTTTTAACATTCGTCGTGAGTTAGGGATCTTGGATCTTTCTCACTTGATGTCTTAAGTATGCATGTACCTACTTATGTGTGTGTGTGTGTGTGTGTGTATATATATATATATATATATATATATATATATATATATATATATATATATATATATATATATATATATATATATATATATATATATCACCATGCTATTGAGATGTAGTCTAGAATCAAGAAGTCCAAACGGAGTCGAGTCTCCTCAACAATGGAAATCTCGAGTTTCTTTATTTCATTTTCATTTGCACCCTTGTTTGTTTGATTAAACATTGCTATCATGTAAAAATTTGTTTATTTTTGAATGAAAATCTTAATGCATTAAGTATGTTTGTCTTGAAGAAATCTTTGTTATCACTCATCCATTCGCTATCGCTCATAAAATGACTTGCTTGCATATTGATGCCAACTTCACCAAGTCTTTTGCTTAGGCAAAGATTGGGGGAGGATGACGATACTAAAATGATAATCTCTGAGTTGTATGCTTTTGAATAGAACCCTGTTGATGATACACAGGCCTTGTTTCAATTACCAAACATCGGAGATATAAGGGAGATAAACCCTTGTTAACCCCTTTGAGCCCTGAAGTAGGAGTTTCTTTTCTATTCAGAAAAAACCCTCATTTTTCTAACCTGGGGAAGGGTAGTGTTCATTTAATCTGATCGAGCATTCAGAAGAGTGCAATTAAAGGATACAACAATGGTTATCCTCCAAAAGGCTGAGGAAAGTCCAAACTGCAACTGTCAACCTTCGTCTATCAACGTGGAATCCCTCAAAGATTCAGACACTCACAATTACTTCCAACAAATTAAAGATGGTGTAGGGATCACACGATTTGTTCTAGAAAAAAAGGAAAAGCAGAAAGCCCGCTAAGTCGAACTTGGTAATAAGTCGCTTAGGCAAAAAAAAGAGGGCAAATTTCAGAAAGAAAATTGGAAAGCCGAAAAGGCAAGAAAAGTTAAAGAAAGATTCTCAGTAAGAAAGCAAAGTCGTGAGATCTGACACCAAAATTAAAGGTGAGTGACTGTCATTTTTGTAAAGCTTGTGGGTTCCTCGGGCATGTCCAAGAAATCCTCAGCAGAAGTTGCCATACCATACTCCTTTGAGAGTAGAATGCTCGTATCAAGTTGATTGAATTTAAGATTGGAGAACATCACGAAGGGGGTGGGCACTAAAATATTTTGAGCCTAAAAATCTTTTTTTGAAAACCGTGAACCAGGCCACGTTACAACCCTCAAAAGCCCTAACTGAAGCATGGGTTAATTCAAAAGCATAAAACAATATCAAAAATATTATAATGAAACAAAAAGATATAGAAGAGATGAGAGATTAGTGGAGATAAAAAATAAAGAGCATAAAAGATGAGAGATTAGAGAAGAAGATGAGCGGTAAAAATGAAATTTAAAAAGGAAACATTTGCATAAAAATGAGAATGTAAAAAAGAAAGAATAAAAGATAGTAGAAATTAGAGAAGTGTCAATATGTATATGACAAATAAGGTGCAATAATGTTATGAGAGATTTGAGAAGACTGGAACTGAAATCATAAGTGTAAGGATGAGAAAATTATTTGTAATGGCTAAGATTTAATATGTTTAGGTTTGGATTGAATGTGAGTTACCTAAAATTTAGGTTGTAACATACTACAATTTTATTCAGTTTAGTTTGATTTGTAAAATACAAACTACAAACTGAACGAAATCATGCAGTTTGTTAACAGATGACCAAATCACATTCGAACCAATTGCGATTTGGTTCGGTTTGTAAAATTCAAATTACAAACCAAATCAAACCATACGATTTAGTTCGATTTTGAACACTTCTATGTGTTTCTTTTAAGCTAAGTAGTTTTTTTGGTTTGAAATAATCTTTTTATATTTTGAAAGAAAAAAAAAAGACAAATTCTTAACTCATCACATGTTTTTCTTACGGAACACGTGAAATTTTATAATTGTTCCTCAAAATCGGAAATATACTTGCGGTGCATACCTAGATTTGATAAAATATACATAGAAATCGAAAATACACTTTCAATATAAATTGGAAATGCATTTCCAATTCCTTTTAAAGTTTATGGGATCCACTTTATATACTTCGACGGGTGTTGGTACCGTTGGTACTTTTCTATTTTTGTGCTGGTGTACTTCTTACCGAGTGACGTCAAAAATGTTTGGATTGGAAAGGGTATTGATCAAGTTTCCAATTTTCTCCATTTGGATTTTTAGTGTTTTTGGATGTGTATGAAGATTTATTAGATAAAGAATATCAGCTAGAATAAGATTCCATGAAATTTCAGTTTTTTTAATGAAAATAGAATCTTTAGTAATATTTATCAGTATGTGAGTTGAATAAGTTATTATGATTTAAGATAAAGAGTACGATCAATATATTTTTAGTTTATATCGAAAATGTATTTTTGGAATAAATTTTATTATAAAACTAGTAGAAGACTCGTGCATCCTGTAACACCCCTTCTAAAATACCTCGCGAGTTAATGATTAAATCAGAGTTAACATAAATGAAACGGCGTCACAATTATTTAAAAACAGAAAATATCATAACAGTAGTCATGCTTTTACTGAAGAACTTTATTAAAGTATTCAAAACCAATAATTATGTTCTACACAGCGGAAAATAACAACCGAAACGGAATAAACTTCAATTCATAAGTAGTCCAACATAAATCAAAGGAAGACAAGTTCAATTCTACAATTCCAAAACAATCGTTCCCCAGTGTTACAACTACCAGAGCATGACACTGACACGCGGACAATCTAAATAGCACAGCTCAAAGCTATCCTCACCAGCTCCTAAGCGGCTAACACTTCAATCTAAAATCATCAAAGTAAGGGTGATATTTCATCAACAATTAAAATGCATTATACGTTTCTAAAAACAATAAAACAGTCAATACATTACTTCACCCTTATTAGCATAATTTAGATTTCAGTTTACAAATACAACATCACACAGTTCATTATGCATATAACAACAATCAATGAAAATATAACACTGGAAACCATCCTAACATGTTATAATTCCATATGCAATGCAGACTCTATGCATGTGGTACCAAACGTGAACTCAATTCACACCCTGTTCCGTTTACACCTCGGAAACAGCGTTAATCAACGATTCGCCCATACACCACTGGGACACGAATCCAGCCTCACCACCACTAAACCACTGAGTACGGATATTGGCTATGCAGGTCCAATTCCACACAATGGGAATTAACCACCACCAGAATGCATATGCATGCGCAACATAAAGCATGCAACATTCAAATAAGGAATATGATATCACAACACCATTCCATACATGGTTAACACCATCAAACAACACAACATAATCATGCATATACAACGTTAATCATACCACATGGTATTAACATCTATCAAGCATATATAACGATAACGACAAACAATCACGAATTACAACGAATTCCTCATACAGAAAGCCACATCAATCCATCAAGATTCAGTTACTAGGTGTTAAGAATATTTTTAATAGATAGTACGTGCTTCCAGCTTTCCAACGATACCAACTACGACTAAATCGGAGTTACGGTCGCAAAGATATGACCAAAACAGTTTTTCAAAAGTATTTATTCGTTTCTGTCCGACTTGGGTCGATACAAAACCTCTTGTGTCAATACAAAACCAGCTTGTGTCAATACAAGCTTCATATGTGTCGACACATACGTTCTGCAAAATCCCATTTTCTATTTTTCCTTCAGTATGAGTCGATGCATACATGTTTTGTATTGATACAAAACCATTTGTATTGATACAAACATCGTATGAGTCGACTCATACATTATTCCAAAACCTGTTTTCTCAATTTTTTTCAGTACGAGTCGATCCATGCTTCTCTTGTGTCGATACAAGACTCCCAAAAATGCCACATGAGTCGATGCATGGCTGTATGTGTCGACACAAGCAGTTTTCCTACTTCTATTTCCTTAAACCAACACAGCTTGTGTCGATGCATAGCCCTATGTGTCGACTCATGCTGCGTATTTTTCACCAAAAACTTGTTTTTCCCGTTGTTATGCAATCCCCATTGCTACCATTCATCACCATTAACCACGGTATAACAGAAACAATAATTATTATGTATTTTCACATCCAATTAACAACATAATTACACTCCCTAATTTATCTACTACATAACTCTATACATAGTGACAATCATCACATATCCAATTGAGGTTTTTACGTCGGGTCATATCATTAGGGCATAATCTAGAAAATCCTAATTCGAGATTCCTAATATATCAATCCATCCTATTGATCATCAAAACCTATAAGGCATATTAATCAGACAAAATCACCCGTTACCTTGCGATGATTCTTCGGATTCTGACGATTTGGCTTTTTCCTCTTTCTCTTCTCTTCTCCAATGTACGTAGAATGAAAAACCTCCAACATTCATTTTCTTTTTTCCTTTTTCCTTTATTTATTCCTTTTATTATTCCAAATAATAAAAATAAGGGTTAATACCTATTTTCACCCCTGACATATGGGGTGTATTTGAAAAACCCCCTGCCAAAAAAAAAGTTCCAATAGTTACCTTGACAAATTTTAAAAGTTTCATTTTTTACCTTTAGGATGCCACATCACCTAAAAGGCTGATGTGGCTTATTTTTTTGTTAAATTTGTATTTTTTGGTTATTCCACATCACATAATTCTCAAGCAAATGACCAGAATGCCCTTAGCTCCATTTATCTTAAAATCCAAAATTATTTTGCATTCTCCATGTTTCAATTCGGACGACGTTAATGAACAGGATAATGGTTCGATGAACATCTGGGCGGGAGGTGGTGGCCTTTTGCTCCGATCAACATTTTTTTACATCGCTAGCTTCATCTCCTTCTCCCTCTTCTAATATGTTCTGGTTTCTGGATGATCCATGATTTATTCGGGATCTTGAAAGGGCTTTCAAAACCCTAATGTTCCAACGCAATTTCCATGACGAATATGGAGGATCCGAACCTTTGAGATGCGAAATCGGTCTTCAAGCAAGGTTGAGGGCTTGACGCACATGGTCGCAACTCGATTTTGATAACTTTTCTTCTCTTTCTCGAGATTTACGAAGGGTTTGGTTTTAGGAAAGTGATGAGAAAAAACTTTAGGGTTTCGATTGTTTGATGTGCTTTGGTTTTCTAGTTTGTATGAACAATGATCTTATTGTGATTCGATTTTCATTTTGTAACCAAAGTTTTTCGCTAAAGGAAAATGATGAGCAATGGTTTGATAACTTTCGAGTTTTGGTTTGAAAAGGGTGTGCTAAGGAAAATGATGAAGAAATTGGTTTCGATTCTTGTTTGTTAGTATGATATATCATGAATGTTTTGGTTTTGTGCTTGTTGCGGTTGTGCTAGGGTTTGTGACCACTTTCCAGGATGAAGATGAAGAAAGCAAACCCTAATCGTAGGGTCCGAAATGGAGAATGCAAAATAATTTTGGATTTTAAGATAAATGGAGCTAAGGGCATTCTGGTCATTTGCTTGAGAATTATATGATGTGGAATAACCAAAAAATACAAATTTAACAAAAAAATAAGCCACATCAGTCTTTTAGGTGATGTGGCATCCTAAAGGTAAAAAATGAAACTTTTAAAATTTGTCAAGGTAACTATTGGAACTTTATTTTTGGCAGGGGGTTTTTTCAAATACACCCCATATGTCAGGGGTGAAAATAGGTATTAACCCTAAAAATAACATAATTAGAGTAATTAGAGTGTTTTACTCCACACACCCTCCAATTCAACTTCACACTCCAACACTTCCTTTTATTTAATTAATTAATTAAATCCAATAATCCAAAAATACTAATAATCAAACTTTTAATTAAATTAATAATTAAAATTCCAATTATTTAATAATTGAATTATTTGGGGTGTCACACATCCGCACGAGTAAGTTCATTTCTATCTTAGATCATTTGATAAGTTGTGGTTGTTGCCGATATATAATCTACTATCTACTACTTATTAACATAGACTGAAAGATTGCTCAAATTATCTAAATTGCTCTTTTCTAAAAACTATTTTACACTACACTTTGGAACATTTTAGTAACTAACAAAATAACTCTTAATTTTTTCACTTTTCTCATATTTTCTCATCTTACACTATTTTCTCTTTTTTCTCTCTTCTCTTTTTATTTTATATGATTATTTAATACATTTGAATTTTAATATAATTGATTATTTTACAATTAATTATCTTATTTTAAACTTACATTTTAAGACATATTTTATCTTTTCTATTTGTTTATTATCACTAAAATACTAATTAATTTATTATTTAACTTTAATAAAATTAAAAATATATTTTATGAAATTGAATAATACTACATATTCTCTTCGTCCCAAAATATAAGAGAAAAAAAATAAAAAACACACTTATTAAGAAAAGTAAAAACACAATTATTTGACTTGTGTTTTTTTTGAAATAAAGTGTTTTGAAAAATATAAAAACAATTCTAATTTGTTGTTGGTTATAGAAAATATGAGAGAGATGGTAAACTAAATGCATTTTTTATTTAATTTTACTTTGAAAATGATGAAAGTGATTTTTTCTCATATATTTTGGGACAAGAAAAATGCATATTTTGTGTGGCTTTTATCATTCACACAACTAACATTTTATCTTACGGGTCACTATCAAATTATTATTATTATTTTCAAATGTTAATTTTTTTTCTTTCTCCATTTCACAAGTTTTTTTTTTAAATTACTTAATACATTGAGTTTATTTTAATATTACGTAATTCAATTTAAACTCACATGTGTATCTAAATACATCATTTGTCAAGTTTACCATTATATTTTGTATAATCATATTATATGTTGTAATATTTTGATTTCATAATTTTTCATTATACTTTCACATTAAATATTAATTAATATATTATTTAACTTTAATAAAATTAAAAATATATTTTATGAAATTGAATAATACTACATATCATTCACACAACTAACTTTTTATCTTACAAGTCACTATCAAATTATTATCATTATTTTCAAATGTTAATTTTTTCTTCACGTCACAAGTTTTTTTTAATTACTTAATACATTGAGTTTATTTTAATATTATGTAATTCAATTTAAATCCACACGTGTATCTAAATACATCATTTGTCAAATTTACCATTATATTTTGTATAATCATATTATTTGTTATAATATTTTAATTTCATAATTTTTCATTGTACTTTTCCATTAAGTACTAATTAATATATTATTTAACTTTAATAAAATTAAAAATATATTTTATAAAGTTGAATAATTCTACGTAACATTCACAAAACTAATTTTTTATTATTACGGGTCACAGTAAAGATATATGTGTAGTCATGTCATACACACTGATTGTAGAGCATGAACAAACAAAAGAAATAGGTTCACTCCCAAAGTTATATCTAAGACCACTTGCAATGGGGGTGTTGAATAAATTATTCAACTATTGAATGCTTGCAATGGTGTGTTGAATACATTGTTTAATATGATGTGGATTAATTGATGTTGAATTTATTCAACATGTTGAATAAAAAGTGAATGGAGACCACATCATACACTTTACAAAATCTCATTGGTTGTTTAAATTATTTAGATTTTTATTTCATCATAATTATTTTGAACAATTATTTTATAATAAATTAATTTTTTATTTATATTTATTTTCACTAAAATTCATCATTTTTTTGGTCTATAAATAGAGTCTTGGTTCATTTGATTTGGACAAAGGAAATTCATTTTTTCTCTCTAATTTTTCTATTTAGCCTTCATAAATTCTTGTTTATAGCTCTAAACAACTTTTTGGTGAAATGGATCCCAACAATAACCCTTTTAACACCCAAAGTTCTACTAATTATCCTTTCAACTACCCAAATCCCAACTATATATTTCAAAATCAATCTTCCAACCAACAAGGTCCCCAAAATATGCCAAATTTCATAATGTCGTCATCTAATCTAAATTATCGTCCATATTATGGATCTATGATGGCATATTCATCTCAAGCACCGCCTAATTATTCTTCTACTCCAAATGGGAAATGAAAATGTTCCTAATGTTGGACTTGATGAATTTCTTGATTTTTCTACACAAACGGCTCTTGGTGGCATGAACGGTGATCATGGAGCCACTCCAAATACAGAGGATTCAACTCATGTTCGTCGAAAAAGCCCCAAATGGACCACTGAACAAAATTTGGTTCTAATTAGTGGGTGGATTAAATATGGAACAGACGGTGTTGTTGGGAGAAACCAAAAAAGTGATTCATATTGGGGTAAAATTGCTGATTACTGTAATGAGCATTGCTCATTTGATCCTCCCGTGATGGGTGCGTGTAGAAATCATTACAACTACATGAACAAAATACTTAATAAGTGGATCGACTTATGATAACGCTAAGCGTATGCAAAAAAGCGGGTGGTCGGAGAATGATGTAATGGAAAAAGCGCATGAATTATATTCAAGTGGTAAGAGTGGACATTTCATTTTAATGTCAGAATGGCTCGCTCTCCGTGATCAACCACGTTATGGTAGTCAGGTAGGAGGAAATACTGGATCTGGAAGTAATGTATCTAAGAGAGCCCACGAGAGTGATGCAAGTGATAGCAACTCAGTTGGATCTAGTGCTGCGATGGGAGGGATGCATAAAAAAAAAGGTAAGAAAAAAAGCAATGGCGCAACCTTGGAATCGGTCAATGAAGAGTGGAATGAATTCAAACAATTTAAGGAGAACGAGTTGGAACGATTGGACAAAATAGCCATGAGGCAACAAGAGGCTAACCAATTGTTGAAACAAAGTACTGAGGCTAAGAAGATGAAAATGTTTATGAAGCTAAGTTCAAAGGAGCATCTTGACGACAAGAGTTCTTTGGAAAAGTTGGGCCACGATCTATTTGGAAATTAAATGTTGTCAAGTCATTGTTTGTATTTTGTTTTTTATCTACATTATCAAGTCATTGTCAAGTCCTTGTTTGTCATTTTGTTTGTCATTTTGATTCTTGTCTACTATTATCTACATTATCAAGTCATTGTCAAGTCCTTGTTTGTCATTTTGATTCTTATCTACTATTATCTACATTATCAAGAAATTGATTTCTATTTTGTCACTTTGTCTCTTGTCTACTATTATCTACATTATCAAGACATTGATTTCAATTTTGTCACTTTCTTTCTTGTCTACTATTATCTACATTATCGAGACATTGATTTCTATCATCAAGACATTGATTTCTATTATCAAGACATTATCAAGTCATTGTCAAGTCATTGATTTCTACATTATCAAGACATTATCAAGTCATTGTCAAGTCATTGTTTGTCATTTTGTTTGTCACTTTCTTTCTTGTCTACTATTATCTACATTATCAAGACATTATCAAGTCATTGTCAAGTCATTGATGTCTATTATATTATTGATGTACCAATACCAAAAAAATATGATATTACTATCTTATAAATGGGGGCCCATTATTTCATTGATGTACCAATACCAAAAATCTCATATTACTAAAAAAACATCAATGGATCCTTCAGAATTTCCTTTTGGCATCGAAGCTTACAAAAGGAAGTCTGAAATCGAAGAGGTATATCGTCAATCGGTTCAGGGAGCGACAAAACCAAATAGATGAAGGATATACACGTAATGTTAAGAGAAAATATCTCAATAGAGATCATGCAGCGGCAAACCAAAGACTAGTAGCGACTACTTTGCACCAACCTACATATGACGATGCGATGTTTCGTGGCGATTTCGAATGCGACATGTGTTCCTTAGGATTGTTAGGGAACTATTTAGCTGACACTACTTCACCCCAAGAGTTGATGCAACTAAAAAAGAAGGTATATCTCCATTAGCAAAATGTACCACGGCCATGCGAATGTTAACATATGGTGTGGCAGCCATGTGGTCGATGAATACATTAAAATAGGAGGTACTACAGCATTAGAGTGCTTGCGTAGATTCTGTAAAGGAATCATAAAATTGTATGAGTCAGTGTATCTCAGAGCACCAACTCAAGATGACCTACAAAGAATCGCATGTTAATGAAATACGGGGTTCCGAGGATGATTGGGAGTATTGATTGCATGCAGGAATGGAAAAATTGTCCTGACATGGGAAGGTCAATTTACTCGGGAGATAAAGGAACCACCATGTTATTCTTGAGCGATTGCAACTTATGATCTTTGGATTTGGCATGCCTTTTTGGATGTCCGGCACATTGAATGATATCAATGTTCTAGACCGTTCACCGTGTTCGATGATGTTGAGCAGGAAATACTTCAAGTGAACTTCTTTGTGAATCGTCCATATAATATGGCATATTATCTTGCTGACGGTATCTACCGTTCTTATCCGACTTTCGTCAAATCAATTAGACTTCCTCAAAGTGAACCAGATAAGTTATTTTCAAAATATCAAGAGGGATGTCGGAAAGACATCGAACGTGCATTTGGGGTGTTACAGGCTCGATTTAAGATCATTCGCGAACCAGCTCGTTTGTGGGACATAGCCGATTTGGCTCTCATCATGAGGTCATGTATCATATTGCATAATATGATTGTTGAGGATGAACGAGATACATATGCTCAACATTGGACAGATTATGATCAATGTGAGGCAAGCGGGTCTAGTACATCGGAGCCATTCTCGACCGAGATGCTACCTACATTTGCGAATCATGTGCGTACTAGATCTGTGATGCGTGATTCAAATGTACATCACGAATTGCAAGTAGATCTAGTCAAATACATATGGACAAAATTCAGAATGTTTCATGATTAAATAGATTATTTGTGAGTTGAGTCTATTGTACTAATTAAGTTATGTGTTTCATTTTAGGTGTGTTGTGTGTTTAGTGTATTGTATTTTAAGTTTTTTGTGTTGTGTTGTGTGTTGACTGCATTGTATTTTAAGTGTTCTATGTTGTGTAATTTTATTTGTTTTAATAATGACTATTATTATATCTCGTCTTTACTATTTGCAAATAAAAAAATTAATTAAAAAATATAAAATTAAAATAAATTATTAAATTAGAAAAAATTAAAATATAATATTTAAGTCTTAATTATTTTTATTTAATTTTAATCAATAATTATTATTAATATATAATCACAAAAACATAAAAGAAAATAAAAATATGAAATAAAAGTGGTGGAGTAGGGTGTTGAATAACAAAAACCGTTGTAGTGGTTAAAAGTTGAATGAGTGTTGAATTATTAGATGGAAGAGAGAGAAGATGAGGTGAAATGTAAAAAGTGAAAAAGGAGAGTGTTGAATAATCCAACCATCGTAGATAGTCTAATGGTAATCTTTCATCCTGCCATCCATGTAACGAACCAATCAGACAGTGGTTCTGCAACGGCATACAAAAAAACTCATTGGTATAATCGATGTAACACTAACCATTCAAATTTGAATCAACATGAAACTAACCTGTTTTGATGCAATAACAACAATATTAATGATTATACTTTAGGATCAAGAGCTGGTACTTTTAAAAATTAAAATAGATACCATAACATTAAATGTTTTATAAAGCTTTAAGAAATCGACGCCATTTAACACGATAAAAAAATCACTGTAATAAACAACATGAGAAAGATAAAATGATTCATTTGAATAGAATCCAAAAAAAAAAAGGAGACAAAATCTGAATGAGAGTAATTAGTATCATTAAATATTGTCATTGACAAAAGAATATTTCACTGAAGACATAATCCGCGTACAAAATGTCTACTTCTTGTTTCTGCATTTCTCCCTCTCTGCCTCTTGTCTTCATTCCACCAAAGCAATGCTAGCTCCCTCTTTCCCCACCAACATCCCTTCTCACCTTGGTCTTAGGCTTCTCAGGGCAGCTTTAAATGTTCGAGATATCAACCGTGCCCGCCAACTGTTTGATAATATTCTTCAACCAGATCCCACAACTTGTTCAACTCTCATTTCAGCTTTAACCGCTCATGGACTTCCAAATGAGGCCATAAATATCTACGCTTCATTGTGGGCACGTGGGATCAATCCCCAGAAATCAGTCTTCTTGGCTGTTGCCAAAGCCTGTGCTGCTTCCGGTGATGCCTTGAGAGTCAAGGAAGTTCATGATGATGCGGCTCGGTGTGGGGTGATGTCTGATGGTTTTGTTGCTAATGCATTGATTTATGCATATGGTAAATGTAAATGTGTTGATGGTGCCAGAGGTGTTTTTGATGATTTGGTTGTTAGAGATGTGGTTACTTGGACCTCGTTGTTGTCTTGCTATGTTAATTGTGGATTTCCTCGGAAGGGTCTGAATGTTTTACGTGAAATGGGATGGAATGGAGTGAAACCGAATCCAGTGACTGTGTCTAGTATTTTACCTGCTTGCTCGGAATTGAAAGATTTGAAATCGGGTAAAGCAATTCATGGATTTGCAGTGAGACATGGGATGATAGAAAATGTGTTTGTTTGCAGTGCACTTGTGAGCTTGTATGCAAAATGTTTAAGTTTAAGAGAAGCTCGAGCAGTATTTGATTTAATGCCTCGTCGAGATGCTGTGTCTTGGAATGGGGTTTTAACAGCATACTTCTCAAACAAAGAATATGAGAAGGGTTTCTCTCTGTTTTCGCAGATGATCAGAGATGGAGTCAAGGCAGATGAAGCTACATGGAATGCTGTTATTGGTGGGTGCATGGGGAATGGACGGACAGAGGAGGCAGTGGAGATGCTTAGGAAGATGCAAAAAATGGGATTTAAACCTAATGAAATAACAATTAGTAGTATCTTACCAGCTTGCTCTTTTTCAGAAAGCTTGAGAATGGGAAAGGAGATACACTGCTATGTCTTGAGGCATTGGAAAGTTGGAGATTTGACAAGCACAACAGCTCTATTATATATGTATGCTAAATGCGGTGACTTGAATCTTTCAAGGAATGTCTTCAATATGATGCGTAGAAAAGATGTTGTTGCTTGGAACACAATGATCATTGCGAATGCGATGCACGGGGATGGAAAAGAAGCACTTTTTCTCTTTGATAAGATGCTACTATCAAGGATCAAACCCAATCCTGTTACTTTTACTGGTGTTCTATCTGGTTGTAGCCATTCAAGGCTAGTAGAGGAAGGGGTTCAAATATTCAATTCAATGGGTAGGGATCATCTTGTAGAACCTGATACTAATCACTATTCATGTGTGGTTGATATCTATAGCCGTGCTGGTCGCCTCAACGAGGCGTACGAGTTTATTCAGAGAATGCCTATGGAACCAACTGCTAGTGCTTGGGGAGAGCACTCCTTGGTGCTTGTAGGGTTTATAAGAATGTGGAGTTGGCAAAAATTTCAGCTAAGAAACTATTTGAGATTGAGCCTAACAACCCTGGAAATTATGTTTCTTTGTTCAACATTCTTGTTACTGCCAAGTTGTGGAGTGAAGCTTCAAAAATCAGAATATTGATGAAAGAAAGAGGAATTGCAAAAACACCAGGATGTAGTTGGCTTCAAGTGGGAAATAGAGTTCACACTTTTGTTGTTGGAGATAAAAGTAATATGGAAAGTGATAAACTCTATAACTTTTTGGATGAGTTGGTTGAGAAAATGAAGATGGCTGGATATAAGCCCGACACTGATTATGTTCTGCAAGATATTGATCAAGAGGAGAAAGCTGAAAGTCTTTGTAACCATAGTGAGAAGCTTGCTGTTGCTTTTGGGATACTTAATTTGAATGGACAGTCGACAATACGGGTTTTTAAGAATTTGAGAATATGTGGTGATTGTCACAATGCCATTAAGTATATGTCTAAGGTTGTTGGTATTGTAATTGTTGTCAGAGACTCCTTGAGGTTTCATCACTTTAAAAATGGAAATTGTTCTTGTAAAGACTTATGGTGATTATTTGAATCAGACTATTGGGATTAACTGGTGACAGTGATTCTATCTGAGCCTGTCTAACTCAAATTTCATTAGACTGTTTGACTATGTGTACAATAGGAAAATACAATTCCTAGGATTATAGAAAATGGGAGACGTTGTCAAGTAATATTATTGGATTTGAGTTCGAAACTTCATAGATACTCAGCAATTAAAACATATTTCTCTCGAGATAATGCAACACACATTTGTCTATCAATTTCAGTTGGTTATCAAAATTTTGCCATATGAAACTTTATCATTATTACACAGCTCCAGATTCTAGTGTGTCAGAAAAATGAAAACAAAAGAGCTGAAAATCACTCAACGAATCAGATACTTCTTCGGAACCATTGATTTTCTTTTATTCTCATCAATTTTTGTTTTAATTTGATCAAACCATAGCAAATCAGTGGAAAAGCACACAGAAGTTGAGACAGAAATCCTCTTCATCTCAAGAGTAATTACGGTGGATTTCTTAACCCACTCATAAGATGGGGTGCACCCCATGAAAACCCCAAAATTCTTCCCAAAATCGAAAGTTTATTTCTGATTCGCATCATTTACTGTAATTTTTTAGTGAAACCGGAAATATATTTCCGATATGCACCACATTTTGAAATATTTGGGTGAAAACCGGAAATATATTTCCGGTTCCATATCAAACATTAAGATTTAATTTAGACAGATAAAAAATTTACGGTAAATTTTTTATCTGTCTAAATTAAATCTACGTGTATGTAAGACTGAATTGAAAATAATTTTCTAATATTTGATGAACAACTACAGTTTTAAAAATTACACATAGATTGAAACCGGAAATATACTTCCGGTTTACACTCAACCCTTTTCAACGTGATTTTTATGATACAGAGTGCTAACCGGAAGTTTATTTCCAGTTTCCCGAAAAAAAATTAGAATTTCGCAATATAAATAAATGTCTTTACCACAAGATGCAACACAAATATAAAATAATTAAGTAGGTTTTAATTTTTTTAAAATGTGAAATAGGACTTTTTTACGTGGATTTCTTATTCCACCTCATAATTTTATTGTGCACCGCGTGAATTTTTTCAAATGTTTATAAAAATTGAAAAATATATTTTTTGGTTCGCATCCTATATCATGAAAATTATGTTGAATAGAGTTGGGTAAATCGAAAATATACTTCTGATTTTAAACTATGTGTAATTTTTAAATAAAGCGTGTATGTGAGATTGAATTTGGAATAATTTTTCAACATTTTATTATTTAATTTAGAACCGAAATATATTTTTGGTTTTTATCCAAATATTTTAAAATATGATACGTATCGGAAATATACTTTCGATTTTAGAGGACATCTTAGAAAATGCATAGGGTCCACCGGCACATGGTGGATTAAGAAATTCATTTTTTTAGTCTTTCATTTTCTTTTACCTTCCACTTAAAACGAGGACGTTTTAACAAGTTACAAAAATAAATGTAAAAAGATCACAATCGATATGTTTTTTTAAAAAAATCTATAAGTTCATTGGTTTGATCGACGAACCGACTGTATCACACATATTTTCATTAGATCAACTACAACTACAATCCTCTAACCCTATCATATCACTCTTTCTTTTGATTCTAGATTTAATCAATATGATGACGTAATTTGGATTGAGTTTTAAAACACTAACGAGAAGTGACACTTTAACAAGCTACAAAAGTAAACATAAAAAATCAAGATCAATAAAGATCAAGATCAATATATTTGTTAAAGAAATCTATCGATTCATTAGTCTGATTGATGAACCAACTATATCACTCTTATTTTACGCTCCTATAATTTTATTGTATTGCTCATTTTTTTAAATCTCGATTCAATAAATTTGATGACTTGTAAGCCTACGTATAATGGGGTATTGAAAAAAAAATTAATAGTTAAATGCGAAATGGGTGTTGAAAGTGAGGTGGATTAATTGGTGTTAAAAACATTCAACATGTTGAATTAGGAGAACGTGAGACCCATAAAATATTTTACAAAATCTTATTGGTTGTTGTGAATATTTAGATTTTTAGTGTGTTGTGAATGATGGTGAGATATGATGTTAAATTTTATTAAATAATGTGTTGAATTATTAAGTGGAAGAAAGAGAAGATGATAAATATGCCACATAATTTATAAATAAAAAACTTTTTAATAGACGCAAGAGTCCAAAATTATTTCTGAATTAAAATTTGTAGGGTTTAAAAACACTGATTATAGGGGACATGACAGCGTCGTTTGAAACCAAACACATACCTACGCAGCACTTTGATGTTCCACAACATACACACCTGTTTAGTATCTAATGCAACAAAGCAACCATTTTCAAATTTCAATTTCCACTGAAACCTTCTCATCATGCTGAATCCAATCTACGCAACCACCATTCTCTTCACATCCCCCCGCACTGCATCCTCATCCTCTTCCACAACCTTCCTCCTTCTCTACCCCTACACAACCTTTTTCGCTCGCACCCACCGCAAAAAACTCCACAAACTCCCAACCTTCCACAACGCCGTTTCATCTTTCAACCACTTCCTCTCCCTCCGTCACCCACCTCCCATTCAAGAATTCAACAAGCTCCTCACAACAATATCCAAACTCAAACGCTACACCACCGTCGTTTCACTGTACTCCAAGCTCGAACTAAATAAAACCGTAAAACCCTTGCTTATCACTATGAGTATACTCATCAACGGTTTTTCTCAACTGGGTCAAATGGGGTTTGCTTTTTCTGTTGTTGGAAAACTCATCAAGAGGGGTTTTGATTTAGATGTGAAAACACGTACTAGTTACTACTTTGATGAAAGGCTTGTGCTTGAAAGGTAGGGTTTTGCAGGCACTCAGTTTACTTGATGATTCTGTTTCCAGAGGGTTTAGGTTTGATGAAGTTTGTTACGGGACGATAATCAATGGTTTGTGTAAAATCGGTAGAACAAAAACTGCTATAGAGATGTTTCCTAAGATGAAGAAGATTAGGGTTTACCCGAATTTGATTATGTATAATACTATTATTGATGGTTTTTGTAAACAAGGACTTGTAGATGAGGCTTGTGGTTTGTGTTCTGAAATGGTTGCTAATGGTGTTGGTCTTGATATTTATAGTTATAATTCTGTTATTCATGGTTTGTGTTCTGTTGGTCGGTTTCGCGCTGCAGCTGAGTTGCTTGAAGAAATGGTGGTGCGAAGGAAAATTTATCCGGATGTGTATACTTTTAATATATTGATTGATGGTTTGTGTAAAGTGGGATTGGTTACGGAAGCTCGTAATGTGGTTGCTGTGATGATTAAAAGAGGGTGGAATCCGGATGTTGTTAGTTATAATGCTTTGATGAATGGTTATTGTTTGTGTGGTGGTGTGGATGAGGCGAGACGAGTGTTTGATAAGATGGTTGAGAGAGGTTGTTTGCCGAATGTAATTAGTTTTTGTACTTTGATTAATGGATATTGTAAGGTTAAGATGGTGGATGAAGCTATGATGCTATTAACAGAAATGCATAAGAAGAATTTAGTTCCTGATACTGTGACTTATAATTGTCTTCTTGATGGTTTGTCGAAATCTGGAAGAACGTTGTACGAGTGGGACCTGGTTGAGGCCATGCGAGCCAGTGGTCAACCCGCTGATTTAATCACTTACAATGTGTTATTAGATGATTACTTCAAACATGAAAAACTTGACAAGGCACTTGCGTTATTTCAGCATATTATTGAAATTGGGATTTTGCCAAACATACGTGTGACACCCCAAATAATTCAATTATTAAATAATTGGAATTTTTAATTATTAATTTAATTAGAAATTTAATTATTGGTATTTTTGGATTATTGGAATTAATTTAATTAATTAAAGGAAAGAAGTGTTGGTGGTGTGAAGAGTGATTAGAGGGTGTGAGGAGTAAAATACTCTACTCTTATTAATTACTAATTCAATTATTTTATGGGAATAATAAAAGGAGTATTAAAAGGAAAAGAAGAGAAAGAAAGTTATTTTGGAATATTCATCATACGTGCATTTGAGAAGAGGAAAAGGAAGGAGGAAAATCTAAGGTGTCAGAATTCGAAGAACCCACAAGGTAAGGGGTGATTTCGATTAATTAATTCATATTATCGGTTTAGATATTCAATGGTATGGATCGTAGTATGTTAGGGAATCCCGGTTTAGAATTCTAGGGTTCCGTAGAATTGTCCCTATTGTGTCGGATTATAGGTTGAAAACAATTAGAGTGTCAGATAATAAAAAGGAATGATGAAATAATGTTGTTTGATGTTATAATGGTGCAAAATGGATGTGTTTTGGTGTTTCTCATGATGCAATTCGTATGAGTATGTTTGGGTTTGGTTTAGAATGAATAAATCTTCAAAAGTGACTTGTCGTGGGAACCGGTTCCTGGGGAGGAACCGGTTCCACATGAAAATGCACTCGGGAACCGGTTCTGTATAGTAGGAACCGGTTCCCATACATTTTCGAGCGAGATTTTGAACTACTTCTGTATAGGTAGGGTTCCAATGTTAATTTTGAAAAATATTTGAAAATTCATAACTTTCAAACCGTAAGTCCGTTTAGCTTTGGACGTTGTTTCTTAAAATTAATGCTCTATTTTATAAAATGAAAATATTTCCTAAACCTTGAAATTATTTTGAAAATGAGTCGATTTCAAAATAAGTGATTATTGGACGACATTGGAATGTATGTAGCATGGACCGTGATGAATGGATGTATTAGGATTGTATGAAGGGAAGGCATGTATCTTTTATTGTGTGCATGATCGTTGAAGTGTCATGTTTTGGTTTTGATTCGGTTTATGATAATTGGTGTATTCATGATTGTATTGATATCATGTGTTTTGTTGGTGTTGTATATGCCTGATAGTTGTTGATCTTAGTTGTTGTTGTTGTGGTATATACTGGTGATAGTCTTACCAATTGAAGGGTAAGCGTTTTGGCATATTTATGCTTTGAGATGAATTATTTCATGATAGGTGATTATATCATGTTGTGGTTGATGATGGTTTATGATGTCTGATGTGGTCATAACCTGTGTTGAATGTTGCATGCTGGTGTTGTGCATGCATATGCATTCTTGGTGAAGTTAATTCCCATTGTGTAGAATTTGACTTGTATTGCTGTTAACCGATACCGGGTGATGATGGGTGGTTAGGCTGGATTCTTGACTTAGTGGTGTCTGGGCGAATCGATGATTGTTGTATCCGGTTGATGATGGATCAGTGTTGGGTGACTTGGTCACGTGTTGGTACCACATGCATTGTGTCTGCATTTGTGTTTGCATGGGATTGTAACATGTTAGGATGTCTTCCAGTATTACAATTCTTTTGTTGATTATTGATTGCGCATATTGACTTGTATGATTGTGAGTGCGTATTGAATCTGAATTTATGCTAAAATGGGTGAAATAATATGCTTGTGATATATTGTTGATTGAGAAGCTTATAATGTGTTTTAATTATGAGAAGTCTCACCCTTACTTTAACAATTTCAGATTAAAGTTAGCAGCTCAGGAGTTGGTGAGGATGACTCTAGAGCTTGTCATTTAAGTCCGCGTGTCAGCGTCATGCTCTGATTAGGTTGTAACACTGGGGAACGTTAGTTGAGGAATTAGTTATTATTCAATTGTTTCTTTGAATTTCATTTGGGAATAATTATATTTTGGTTTATTCCGTTTTGGTTATGGTATTTTTCCGCTGTGTAAGACATGGTCTTAATTTGATTGAATTATTTGGATAATGACCCTCAGTGTAGCATGACTACTGTTTTATTGGAAGTTTTATTTATTTCATAATTGTGACATCCCTTGTTCCGTGTTAACTCTGATGGAATATGTCCTTTAATCATTAATATAATTAATATTGTTCGGGATATTTTAGAAGGGGTGTTACAATACGCACATATAATATACTTCTTGATGGCCTTTGCAAAAGTGGAAGACTAAAGTATGTGAAAGAGATTTTTCAACTTCAATCTGCCAAAGAGTGTCAACCAAATATCCGAACATATAACATTATGATCAATGGGCTTTGTAAAGAGGGTTTTTTAGATGAAGCAGAGAGCTTACTTTATAAAATGGTAGACAATCATTGCCTTCCTAACTATATAACTTTTGATACCATTGTTCGTGCGCTTTTGGTAAAATAGTGGGAATTGTTGGGGCAAAGAAACTTCTTCAAGGAATGGTTGCTAGGTGTTTTATGGGAAGGTTAGCTATTTTTTCTTTTTTATTGTTCTAGTTTATTTGAAACTATGAATGATTAGTAGATGCTTGTGTCCTGCATTAAAGACGTGTTTTATGGGAAGGTTACATTATGATTGATGAATGATTAAATCACATGTATTAGAGATATAATTAGATTAGTCATTGTTCCTAGTCTAACTAGTTTGTAAGTTAGATTATTATTACTAGTTATATAAGTTTTGTATTCGAAACGAGTCACGAATCAAGAAATTAAGAATCAAAATTGCAACAGCAAAATCAAAGGCGAGTATCCGAATCACGATTGGCGAAAGGATCGCAAAGCAAAATGCACCTAAATCCAAAAATAATTACGACGTCAACCGTATGAATTCGCGAAACAAATTCCATAGTCGGTAAGAACCCAGAAACGATGAACAATAACATGTTGTCGCAGACAGAAAAAACGATCAGAACCAAAAATTTACAGATTTGGACGATGAGGTTGATACCATGTCAATAAATTCGGGCTTGATCCTATCTCATTATTATTTCTTGTATATATAGAAGTTACGGATTATACAAATAATTACACTAATTAATTATATTTAATGAAAATAAATTTATTTCTGATTTATTTCCCTTATTCTAAGAACAAACCCTTAATCTAACAAATTAACAATTCTCTCATTATTCAATAGATTTTTCCTTTCACTTGTGAATTTTATCAAGAATTATAATAACATATTTTTCCTTTCATTTATGAATTTTATTAAGAATTATAATAACATGAATCAAATTAGAGAATATAAGAATAAGAGATGTAGTAGAAAGTTTTCAGAATCAACTTCCCACACTAAAAGAATGAATCTACATAACCCTTCCAATAATGTAAACTAGTAAAAATAATTATGGCCAAGAACAAAAATGACAGTAAAATCTAACTTGGATTATTGACCAAAAAAATAATAATCTAATTTGGATTATGATCAGGTAACAAGGGGATTTTACAATGTCACATGGTTATCAAGGAACACTCGTTTCTTCATTCATTGATAACTGCAGAGCATGTTCGGCTTCATTCAAGAATAATCGAGTTAGCTGCTTTTGACCTCGCCTATGAACAATAGCAGACCATTTGTTTCTACTCATCATTTTTGTTTCCTCCGAATCATTTCCCGTTCTGCTCAAAGAAAATCAAGAAAAATGTATTAAAAATACAACAATTTATTGTAAGAGTGAAAGTTTTTAGATTCATACTGTTCTATCTTCCTGGCCATCAATGATAACGGCTTTCTTGAGCAATTCAAAATCACTTTCCTCTGTTCCCGAATGCTCTTAAAGATCCATTAACCTTAAATGCAGAGAAAATGTGAAATCGATTAGGCACTGATGCATTGCATATGAGATGCATCAATGTTGACGCTCACGTTCGTCTTTATTTTCCCAATAAATGAAATGACATAAAGGATAAAAAAGGAACATCCAACTTTATAATTAAATATTCATATTTGATACAATCAACTGTTACGGGTGTATGTAATTCCTAGAACTCACTTGACATGAAGAAGATCAACTAGGACTTGTAAAGCTCCGGAATCACCGCAAACTTCCCATATTGCAGATTGGACATCTGTATCTGATAACTGTCTTTCCCCTTCAGGTCCAACAAGCTTTATGTGAAAGAATAAAAATTGCATTAATGTTGAATTCTGATGGAGTTGAAAATAATCAGTGACGGATAGAAGTTGTATTGTACCTCTTCTAGCATTGAGGAAACCTTGAAAAGCTCATCCTCTTGCATGGCTACGGTACTTAAGGTAGCCATAAATTTCTCAGGAAAAACAAGTTTGTTTACATAAGATGGAATCTTGCGCTGACCACTCCAACTATAGTTGCACTGGTTATTTTCTTTTTCTCCACTGTTTTTGGTGCCTGATGGAAAAAATCCATTATCCAGCAGAGTTTTGGGTAAAAGACATCTCATTTCAGCTTTCTGTAAACACAAACCCAAAAAAACAGAAAGTGGAGTTACAGAAGGTGGAAGCTTTAAAATGATAGATAATAAAAAATTGGCAAAAAAAACTCTTATTATACTCTATTGGCATACCTGCACTTCAAGAAGCTGGCCTTTAGACTCTGAAAAAGGAATAGTATTTATTGCTTCTGCTGGATAATGGACCTGAGGGACCCAACAACAAAGACAAGTTAGTAAGCCATGTCTATATCTGTAAGAACCATAATAACTTGAATCATAAAGCTCGTGATAGAGAATATAACAGTAGCAAAACGGATACAGCTCATGTCAAAGTATGAAGGTGTGTCCTGTGTCAGTGTTTGTGTCAGTGTCAGTATTTCGTAGAATATGAGACTCTCAATAGTAATAGATAAAGGGGAAACAACCATAATTATAAAGATGGAGGACAAATAGATTCTACAATGTAGATACCGGATCACTTTGACAGAAACAATTAAGGAATTGGAGTAATATTGTGAAGTAGAAATTTTACACTTGGTGCACACAAGATACAAGTGTAAGTCATTACCATGAGGTAGTCGTCTGTGTTATCATCAATGACAAAGCCATACAGATACAGAAGTTCCTGCATCAAGTGGAAAAATGAGCTTAATCAAAAGAAAATAAGAGAAAAGTAAACTATAGAATATAAAACATATTTATAGGAAAATGTTTTTTTCCAATCATGGTACAAATACAATATAAAGCACCTCATTTCCCTTGTTGCCATAACTAATGGAAATTTCTCTATCAATCTCCAAGGGACTTTGAGCAGCTTTACAAGAAAATAATGAATTAAAGGGGAATAGTTTTAATAAATATTATTTTATGAAACTACCAAACCGGAGAGAGAGAAACCCAAAAGAAAACTAAGTTAGAAATTTAATATTAACTAGTTGAACATCAAAAAGACTGAAAATACACAAAACGGATGTTACCGGAAAGAAGATACATGGAGACAGGAACTCCTGTTGTTAAGCCAATTCCATCAACTTCCCATGTTGCTATTGACTTCAAATCTGATTGGTCATGTAAAAAATCAGATCCCAATCAATGAAAAAAATTAACAAGGAAAGTATTTTAAAAGCACATAGTGAAGTGAAATGTTAGAGCTTCAAGCAACATCTTACCATGGTTGCAAAAGTCAATACCAGGGATAAGACCCTCAACCCAAACGGTGTCTCCGTGCACTGTGCTATGTGTCATTTCCTTGGTTAGATCGTCTGATTTTGTAACCTTGCTTCCTGCAATAAAACATTCCTTGTTTAAATACTATCACTTTTTATTTTTACTCACAAATACAAAAAAAATAAAAAATTAATATTGTGACCGCTCCATTGGACACATCACAGTAGAGAACTTCTAAAGGAAACTAGGTAAACAGAGAGAAAGATGGAATAACCCTTTTCATCAGCTTCTGGAGTGCAACTCGGATGAACATCTTGCATCTCAGGAAATACATAAGAATGAGGCATTGGAATGTTCAAAGCACGGCTCCAGAAAACTGAATTTTCCCTAGCAGGAATGCAAGTCGGATATAAACTTCTAAAGAATTAGTTGAACTCGTGCTCATATACAAGTTTACGTCTAGAAGTACATACCACAGGAAATCTTCAAAGCACACCTCACTGGAAAAACACATACACACACAAGAGAACTACCGTAAATTTACGTTTAAAGTTTAAAAATTGCTGTTTGAAGACAAAATCTAGAAAGCGCATTTCAATTCATCATCCTGAAGGAAATTGAGAAGGTATATAACATCATAAAGCAAAATCACATTTAATTTTTATTGCAATAGTAGTTTTCATATAAAGTGAAGCAGTGAATTAATACTAGTAAGTTATATTTTCAAAACTACTTAAAAGTATTAACTGATAAACACACATACAATTTTACCCAACACATACATCTCAGAATCTCCGTCAAAGTTCAAAAGTTTATTCGCTAAATCCTTCACTTTAGTTTCATACAAATTCAACAAGCTTTTCTTCTGCAAGATAGAACAGTAACCAAATCAAACACTACTAAATAACAGTGAATACACATTAATGCAAGAAATGTCATTTGGTTCAATCATAGTATATCAATTACCTGTAACTCAGTTGAACGATATAAATTAGTTCCTCTCAGCTCTCGAAGTTCTTCTTCGCTAAACCAAAGTGTATTTCCAAAAGTGGTCGGAAGCATATCAAGGTACCTGATTAAATTTCACCTTCTCCACAAATCAGTAAAACTCCCAATACAATCTGAAGTTAAGTTCTGAACCACACAACGTAAAACAAAATAAAAACCATACATACGGCTTCCATAGAGAACCCTTACGCAAACACTCCACAGTCAAAAACAGCATCATTAAAAACCTGTCATCTACATCTCCTTCTTCAAACAATACTCTACATTCTGGTCCTAGAAAAGGATCTTGCAACACCCTCGTCGGAGTAATTGCTAACTCTAGTGGAACAACCAACAGAATCCCTTTAATCAAAGAAAACAAAATCACTTTCTCCAATTCAAAACAACAATAACAACATTCAATATTCAATATTCATATTGATGCTACTACATTATTCAATGTTCATTGTTTCTGGGTTCTTACCGACTGTGGAATTTGTTTCGTGCGAATTCATACGGTTGACGTCGTAATTATTTTTTGGATTTAGGGCTGCATTTTGCTTTGCGATCCTTTCGCCAATCGTGATTCTGGATACTACTGCCTGTGATTTTGCTGTTGCAATTTTGATTCTTAATTTCTTGGTTCTGTGACTCGTTTCTGGAATACAAAACTTATATAACTAGTAATAATAATCTAACTAACAAACTAGTTAGACTAGGAACAACTGACTAATCTAATTATATCTCTAATACATGTGATTTAATCATTCATCAATCATAATGTAACCTTCCCATAAAACACGTCTTTAATGCAGGACACAAGCATCTACTAATCATTCATAGTTTCAAATAAACTAGAACAATAAAAAAGAAAAAATAGCTAACCTTCCCATAAAACACCTAGCAACCGTTCCTTGAAGAAGTTTCTTTGCCCCAACAATTCCCACTATTTTACCAAAAGCGCACGAACAATGGTATCAAAAGTTATATAGTTAGGAAGGCAATGATTGTCTACCATTTTATAAAGTAAGCTCTCTGCTTCATCTAAAAAACCCTCTTTACAAAGCCCATTGATCATAATGTTATATGTTCGGATATTTGGTTGACACTCTTTGGCAGATAGAAGTTGAAAAATCTCTTTCGCATACTTTAGTCTTCCACTTTTGCAAAGGCCATCAAGAAGTATATTATATGTGCGTATGTTTGGCAAAATCCCAATTTCAATAATATGCTGAAATAACGCAAGTGCCTTGTCAAGTTTTTCATGTTTGAAGTAATCATCTAATAACACATTGTAAGTGATTAAATCAGCGGGTTGACCACTGGCTCGCATGGCCTCAACCAGGTCCCACTCATAACGTTCTTCCAGATTTCGACAAACCATCAAGAAGACAATTATAAGTCACAGTATCAGGAACTAAATTCTTCTTATGCATTTCTGTTAATAGCATCATAGCTTCATCCACCATCTTAACCTTACAATATCCATTAATCAAAGTACAAAAACTAATTACATTCGGCAAACAACCTCTCTCAACCATCTTATCAAACACTCGTCTCGCCTCATCCACACCACCACACAAACAATAACCATTCATCAAAGCATTATAACTAACAACATCCGGATTCCACCCTCTTTTAATCATCACAGCAACCACATTACGAGCTTCCGTAACCAATCCCACTTTACACAAACCATCAATCAATATATTAAAAGTATACACATCCGGATAAATTTTCCTTCGCACCACCATTTCTTCAAGCAACTCAGCTGCAGCGCGAAACCGACCAACAGAACACAAACCATGAATAACAGAATTATAACTATAAATATCAAGACCAACACCATTAGCAACCATTTCAGAACACAAACCACAAGCCTCATCTACAAGTCCTTGTTTACAAAAACCATCAATAATAGTATTATACATAATCAAATTCGGGTAAACCCTAATCTTCTTCATCTTAGGAAACATCTCTATAGCAGTTTTTGTTCTACCGATTTTACACAAACCATTGATTATCGTCCCGTAACAAACTTCATCAAACCTAAACCCTCTGGAAACAGAATCATCAAGTAAACTGAGTGCCTGCAAAACCCTACCTTTCAAGCACAAGCCTTTCATCAAAGTAGTAAGTGTTTTCACATCTAAATCAAAACCCCTCTTGATGAGTTTTCCAACAACAGAAAAAGCAAACCCCATTTGACCCAGTTGAGAAAAACCGTTGATGAGTATACTCATAGTGATAAGCGAGGGTTTTACGGTTTTATTTAGTTCGAGCTTGGAGTACAGTGAAACGACGGTGGTGTAGTGTTTGAGTTTGGATATTGTTGTGAGGAGCTTGTTGAATTCTTGAATGGGAGGTGGGTGGCGGAGGGAGAGGAAGTGGTTGAAAGATGAAACGGCGTTGTGGAAGGTTGGGAGTTTGTGGAGTTTTTTGCGGTGGGTGCGAGCGAAAAAGGTTGTGTAGGGGTAGAGAAGGAGGAAGGTTGTGGAAGAGGATGAGGATGCAGTGCGGGGGGATGTGAAGAGAATGGTGGTTGCGTAGGGAAAAGAAACCATTTTGAAAATTCACCTAAGCAATAAAAGCTTAATGTGTTTAATTCAATTATGCCATAAATTAGAAATGATGTTAACAAACCTGAAGCCAGTGCAAGAAAGTTTCGAGCTTTGCTTCTGGGTACGCCATAGTTTCCGATTCAACTCTCTTGGTTTGCGCCTACTTTGATAGGAGAAAGGTGAAGGTTTAAAGGAGTTTTTTTTTTTTTCATTTAAGTAATAATTACAATTATTTTATATGAATAAGTATCATTTATGAATTATAATCCTTCTAAGTTTTTTGGTTTGAAAAAATTAATTTAAGTAAAGAATAAAAGAATATGGACATTAGGGTTGAAAATCCCTCACATCGGCCTACAGGATCTATGACCTAGTCTATTTGAGGTCAGGTCAGATCAGATTATTTTATTAAAAATATCAAATTTAGATTTTTTTAAAAATCTATTAGTGTGATACTCGGGTACCCGTTAATGCTTGGTTATTTTGTTCAATATTGATGTTATGTAAAATTCAATATTATAAAAAAGATATTTAAAGTATAAAAATGTAATCTTAAATAAAAAATATGTAAAACGTATGAAGCAAAAGCAAATGGTACATAAAATTTGATAAACATACAAAAATATATTTCAATAAAATATACAATATAATAATTAAAAAAACATTTTCAGTACATATTATATTAATAAAATATCAGAATACATTGCCCAGACATTGTATTAGTAAAATATATTGTATTTTCAGTGCATAATTAAAATATTGTATTAATAAAATATATTGTATTGGGGAAGGCGCATAATTGGAGTTGTCCAATAGTAAAACTTAAACGATTTACTTTGCCCAGACATTGTAAGTTTTATCAAAACAGACCCCGGAAAGGTTGCTATAGTAGAAGATGGCAAAACATGTTTAATGTATTTGAGTTATGCGATTGAGTTGGAATGACAAAGTTTGTTCAATATTGATATTATTGGAGATGTAAATATGTTTTCGTTAATATTCAATATTTTAATCAATAATTTCATACTCCCGTTAATGTTTAATAGTTTGATAAATAATTTCATATTCGAGTTAATATTCAATATTTTGATAAGTAACTTTATATTTTCGTTAATATATAATATTTTGATAATAACTTTATGTTTCCGTTAATATTCAATATTTTGATTAGTAACTTCATGTTACCATAATATTCAATAGTTTCATCATTAACGTCATGTTTCCGTTAATATTCAATAGTTTGATTAATAATTTTATGTTACAGTTAATATTACTGAAAACCTCATGCCCCCACGGCGAGGCGGGGAAAAAAGAAGAAAAGACAAGCCTCGTGACTCTCGCGAGCTCAAATGGCCAACATGACGTTTCACCGAGTACACCATGTTGACTGCTCCCCGCGAGCGTATCCTCGTGGAGTGTGTCAATGTCAAATTCAAGGACGGTGGAGTTTGACGACCCAAACCCATATCCCCTAAGCAGGGGTCGACATGATCAAATATTTCTAGTACCATCGGAGCCACGACCACGTCACTGAAGATTGCGTCCATTTGAAGGGCGCAATCGAGACCCCCGTCAGGGCAGGACGATTTGGTCAGTACAAAAGGGGCGATGCTCCTCGCTGCGATGCTCATAGGGTGAAAGAGGCCAATGAAGAGGCATAACCCTCTGATGAAACCAGTCCCCTACAGATTGCTATGTGTGTTTCATGACCCGAGGATTTCTACATCCCCGACGCCAACACACTCTTGTTTACCCACAACATGTGGGAAAAATTCCCCTACGTCATGGTTATATCTGACAGAGGATTCATCACATTCTTTGTGGGTTCAGTGAAGAGAAAAATTGACGAGATGAAAGATGCGAGCTTAATCCAGACCGTGACCCTTGACATGTTTCAAGGAAAGTTTGAGCCCATCACATTCTAAGACCCCGATGTTACAAATAAATATCTCAATGCAACAAATCAACAAATAACACACAGTTTAGTTCAAAACGATCCTAAGACCCCGATGTTACAAATCAGAGCAAAACCCTCTTTAATTGAAATAAAGCGACTAAAAGACTCCATAAAGCTATCTTCGAGCTTCTACGTCTATTCTTGATTACCTGCAAGTTACCCACATATAGAGGCAACATTTCCAAACAGAAAGTGTGAATAATCATAATCACTATAAAAGACATAAGTAATAAATATAATAGTTATGACACAACAGAAATAAACCACACGTCATTTAAAAACTCATATTATACTCACACATTTGCAACTCGAATCAGCACATAATAAACACATCACCACATCTTCATATAAACACAAATCATCAAACACCACATTTATCATCACATCATTATTATTATATAACCAATCATCATGTAATGTCACATATGATGCAATGCACTTCATTTGACTTGTGCATATGGTACCAAAACTTCACTAATGACTCAGTCATCGTTAACTCCAAAGATCCCAACTAATAGGAACCAGAGCACTTCACAAAAAATTGCACTTAATCCACACTATGGATTGAGGCTATCAGTAGACCATATCGTTATATACACACCATTTGATTAATATCTTGCAAAACATCACTAGACCACAACATATGTCATAAATGTATGATGCGAAACAACTCAATAACAACATGACCACAACTAATCAAAATGCATCATCATTCACATAATCATCATAATGTCATCACATACTTCACATTACACATGTCATCATTATAACAACAACAGTTCATCAAATACACATACATCATACTGAAACATTCATAAAATCATCTTGTTCATCATAAAAAATACACCGGAAAAATACATCCTATGATCTATTTTATCATCCCACTGTATAACTCATTGTGTTAGTTTTCCAACGCTTCAAACGACGCGTCAAACAGAATCCTGAAACTCAAGTTACGACACTTTAAAAATCTCACTGATATTCATTGCCGAGTGCAATTGTAATCTTTTAATTTTATTTATCTTATTACTTAAATATTATATATTATATTCTATATAAAATTTTCAAAGTAATTATTAAATTATGTATTATTAAACCCAACGTTTCACCACTACTTATCCATCATGGATCGAGCCAATTTGTGAACCCACAGTTTCACCGCTACTTATTCACACAAGGATTGAGCCAAATGTATGCATGTACAAATTACAAGACGACATATGCAAATTAAGATTATTCACAAAACCTTAATTATCCAAGCATATCATCACAATTCATCTCATGTGAATTATACATCAATTGCACAACATTATATTTCAACAAAAATATCATCACATGTATCTTATGCATGTCATCACACGTAGCAGATAACATTGTGACATATCTTTCCACCAATGTTATTCAACACATTCCATCAAATAAGATTAGCACATACTATACTCAGGTAATCAAATATACATTGAAATAGTATTCAAAACCAATCTAAAACACATTCAATCACAAATGGATCAATTAATCACATATATGAAAATACTACAATAAATATAATCATATAAGATTTCATGTCAAAAGATCCTAAAAATAACATTTTTCAGCACAGGTCACACTAAGCCCGGCCTATCGCGCTAAGCGCACCTCGCTGAACAAACAACCCCAAAAGTCAGAAGATTTCGCGCTAAGCGAGCTCCTCCTCGCGCTAAGCGCGGTCTGCGATTATGCACTTTTTCTACTACGAACCAGCTTCTTTCTCCCACGAAATTACCATATAAAACCCATTTCAATCAACTAAATAACATCATTAAAGGGTATCCTAACATGTTTCTAGTCACGAGTCATCATTCTAAGTTGAAAAATATAATTCCCTTTCAAACCCTAACATTCAAAGATTCTAGAAATTGAAATTGAACAATCTAGCATGTTCCTAATCATTATCCACAACATACAATCAAACAATAACATGGATTCTCCACCCTTACCTCTTGAAGATTCCTCTTCTAGGGTTTTCTCTTCACTTTCCTTCTTTCTCCTCTTCTCTTCTCTTCTTTCTCTTCTTTCTCCAAATAAAATTCTAATTATGATTTCCTTCTAATCCTTACTAACTAAGATTGTCTTAATGAGATTAATACTTAATACCTCTCTATTACTTCCATTCTCATAAATAGGCCCAATACTAAATAACCATAATTCTACTCATAAAACTCAATTATTTAAATAACACACATATTCAAATAATTCAAATTTAAATTAAAACACTCAATAAAATTAATTATCACATAATATAATATATAATAATAATTAATAATTATCTATTTAAAATCGGGATGTTACAAAACCTGCACTGGATAACCATCCAAGTAATACAAACAAATGATGCGCACACAATGTGTATACAAGTCAAGGGATATGTGGTGGACATATCGGAATCAATCAAACACCTGTGTAACATACATTAACCAATGTACTACGGCAAACAAAATGTGTGTCGACACATGCGTGCAACAAAAACCCGCACAAAATAGATTAACCAATGTATAACGGCCAACGGAATGTGTATCAACACATCCGTACAACAAAGCCTGCACAAAATACATTAGCCAATGTATAACGGCTAACAAAAAGTGTGTCGACACATTCGTACAACAAAACCTGCACAAATTACACTAACCAATGTATAACGGCTAACGGAATGCGTGTCGACACATCCGTAATAAAGCACCTGCACAAAATTATTTATGAAAAAAGAATATGGAGCAACAAAATAGAAGCTTGCGTATTGAACGCAAAATCAGATTATAAATCTGTATCCAAACAAATTTTCCGATCACATAATCCAACGATAATTATATAATCGGAAACTACCTCAAAGTACCTTGCATAATTAACAAAACTGTTAGAATTAACAAGGCAAAACGATATAGAAACCGTATGAAAATCAATCTGATAACCAACAAATTAAATTCAACAAGCAAACATGTATTAAATGACAATTATGGCATTGAAATTCTGCACTAAGAAGTGTAAAAAATATGCACTAGAAACTGATTAAAATTCTGCATTAAATGGTATAAAACACGTTTTAGAAAATAGGCGTCCGGAAAAATATACTCTGATTAAAATAATATCTACATGGTAAGCTATAAACGTGCCAACTGTTTCAAATCTGCAATCGCTTTTGTCAACATTGAAGTGGAAGTAGGACTTCCAGGAACGGTCCGTTCAAAACATTGTAAAAAAAGTTGTTCGGAATCAAACGAAACCCGCGTGGTAGCTTGTAAATGGGCCACTGGATTCAAAAACAAACTTGGTTTGAATTAATTCTACACGGGAATATGTCAAAAGGGCATTTTTCATAATTTTGGCAGTAGCGAAATCAAAAATTAAAAATGTTCGAAACTGAAAAATAAAGTACACTAACAGTTCCAAAATTGATAAGATAGTGAAGCTACATTAATCACAAGCGTAAAAACTCATCACTGTTAGAAATTTAGCTCAAAATTGAGATTATGTCAAGTGTTAAAAAAAGTACAAGAATTGTGACATTTTCCACTTATCTCGAGTTTTTTTTTGTGTCAAATGTAGTTTGTAAAGCATCTTGAGTCTAATAGAAAGTAGAAACTATCACAACTCATGAAAATGACAAGAGTTAGTAAAGTCTCAAGTTTCCACACAAACTTACGAAATCACAAAGTTATGTCAAAGTTTGGAAAAGTTAGCAAACAAGAGAATTGACACCAAAGTTAGTAAATCAATACATGGGAAAATTACTCTATGTTAATAGCAAGGTAATGATGAATATAAACTATGTTAGTGAACATTTCTATGTTAGTAAAGCCTGTGTGCATCAAGCTAGCAAACTACCAATCTATCAAAGCAAAAGTTAGCAATTAAGTATGTTTAGCAACTAGTAACCATGTTCAAGCATTTTAACAAACACCTACACTACACACATTTACACATGGTTTTGTACATGAATGAAGGCTCAATTCTAAGGCTATTCACATGCTAAATAAAGTTTCATATCAACAATTCGATAAACATCGACAAGTAACCACTTGAATAAGCACTTTTCCTAAGAAAATCAATTAATCAATAAGTACTTTTATCATCCAATTTGGGATTTCAACATCATGATCACATCAAATCAAAATTCCTAAACCTAATCCATAATCTCAATTCAATTCCTCAACTAAAATCTTGATTAATTATCAATTCTAGAAAAGTGCTTATTCAAGAATCAATTATGCAAAAGTGCTTAAATCAAAAAAATTTACCGCCGAAACGAAAAGGAGAACGAGAAGAAGAGATCGTCGATGTCAAACCGAAGACCAGAGGGGAGATAATAACAGAAAGAGAGGCGCGAAGCTTGGAGAAGAAGAGAGGAAAACTTCAATTCTTCAACCTTGACCCCTTAATGTTGCGAAATGTGACACGATAAGATTTCTTATTACTCCTACTTGCCTATAAATTGAGACTACAACTCATTCCATTCTTCATCACAAACCAAAACCAGAAAATGACACAAACATATCCACAACTTGCATTTGTCTACTTCATTGTTCCGCGTGCGCCACTTCAATTCATGGTCTCGCAGGACACCCGTACGACGAGCTCATTACAACACTGCATTCTTTGATGTAATATCCAGATAATCGCAAGGTGATCAAGTTTGAGTACCGTTCACCTTCACTTGATACTAAAGGAAAAGTTAAGTTCACCATGTTTCAACTGAAGAACGACGGGGACTTAGAGGTTATGTGGGAGACCTTTCAATAACTCCACAAAGGGTCCGATTGAGATGGATGCGATGCTTCGTAGATCGACAAAAGATGTTATCAAGATGTTGCGCCGTCCTCAACTTCCCATTTATAATAATATGAAATTTAATTTTTTGCATCAGCTATGTAATTACTTTGAATTAAGTTGAATGAATGGTATGAATTGTGTTAAATGTTTATGAATTCTGTCCAGACTTAAATTCGCAAGTGCACTTACGAATCACACAACTCAGATGTCTTCGCAAGTGCACCTGCGAATTCACATTATTTTTTTAAAATTAAGGTAAATTCGCAGGTGCACTTGCGAATTCACCTTATTTTTAACAAATTATGGGTTAATTCGTAAGTGCATCTGCGAAATCCATCTCCAAGGTGAATTTGTAAATGTACTTACAGAACTTAGGGATATTTTCGACTTTCTACCAGAAATTGAGAAAAATTCCACTAAATAGAAGAAAAAATTTAAAGTAAAAATACATTGCAGTTATCAAGTCCAACAATTTATTAATATATAGTAATAACAGAAATGTGTTGTGATTCGGTTGCCTAAAGGACTTCTTATGTTCAAGTGTGAGCATCTATTAATAATTATTTAATAAATATTATTCAATTTAAAAATCATTTTAAATAATATTTAAAATTAATTAAGTTTTTAACGTGATGTGCAAATATGTGTGGTGTGACGCATTGCCACATCATTGCTACCTTTATAAATTTAAAAAAAAAACTATAAAAAACTTATGAAATATTCAATAAAGAAATAACAAAATTCATTCTTTTTACGAGAGGCCAAAATTATATTTAAATCAATAATTTATATACATAAAAGAAATATCAGTTGATTAGAATATTTTTAATTTTATAACATTTTACGAACAAATAGTATACCATATATTACTCGTGTGTAGGAACATATATTTTACTTGTTATAATTGAGATTACAATTGAGAGAAAAACAATTTTATATCCAAAAGTGAAATTGACTTAAGTTTTTTATATTGAAAATAATTCTATATAGTTTTTATAGATTAAGATGTAGAGAGAGAATAACAACACTTTCTCTATTACTTTTTAATGGTTACATTTATTAAAATTTGTATTATTAAGATAATAAAAAAATAAATATATATATATATTTTTAATTTATCTTTATTTTTATTATTTTTTTTAAACACTTTTTAATTAACGTGGTACTTAAAAAAATAAAGATATGATTAAATTTATATTTATAAAGTGATAATTAAATAGTAACAATTTTTTTAAATAAATGTGCCAATTAAAAAAGAAACGTGAGAATAGGTGTGAAGCATGAGAGTTTTGATTTTTAGTTGGCGGAAAAGGTGTGAATCACGCGCATATGCATTCGCGTAGTGACTGAGCATGGCTGGTATCGTTGTACTGGCTGCAACTTGTAAGAGGAAATACTATTCCTTTGATTTTTTTTAACAAAATATTCCTTTCAATTTGAAAAACAAAACAACAATACCCTCTCACCGATAATAATTGTGTTTTAAAAACTGGATTTTCTTTTTACATAATTGGACTGGAGATGGACTTTTATCCAAGAGAAAATTGGATGGAAGTTGTCAACAATTTTTTATTTATAAACTTGGATTAAACTGTTGACGAAAAGATTAAGTTGAAATAAGATTGTTTAAATCAGTTTAACTATGATTAATTAAATTGAAATAAAATATTTTTAAATTAATTTAACTATGATTAAATTAAATAATTATAAAATTTTCAAATGCAACAATACTTCAACCAATAATACTTTTATAATTGTAAACTTTATAAATTTTACTCGAAAATGGATATCCTAAAAATATTCATTCATTGGATTTAACATCAAATTTATTAAAGTTTTCTTTCTATTATTTAAAATAAAATATTTGTAACCGAAAACACAAAAGTAAAAAATGTTTAGTTTCATAGGATGTCTTTTTTAGAATTAGTCTAATGGTCATCCTATTTAAGACATGACATGCGATATTAATTACATCAGTCCAAAAGTATTATTTTAAGCTCATTTTGTTTATCATGGTCTGATTCAATTCTTCTAAAATACAATTTTTACGCTTAACAACACCATTTTATTGTAGAGTTCTGAGACATCAAAAGTTATGAGCAATTTTGTTTTTGATATAGACGTTTTGAAATTGGTGGTTTACAAACTCACCACTATGATCACTATAGAGTGTGATCATTTTTAATCAAAGATTTTGAACGAACTTAGTAAAATTAACGAAAGCCTTTAAAATCCATCCTTATGGGTCAAAAATAACTTCCAAGTTAATCTAGAGTATTCATCAACAATTACAAACCCGTAATAATTACCTCATAAACTTCTTGTCCGCAAAGGACCAAACAAGTTTAGATGGAGAAGCTCAAGAGATTTTGATGTCAAAATAAACTTTTGTTAGTTTAAATGACACTCTCATTTGCTTTCCTATTTGGCAAGCATTGTGACTGCAATATCCTCTATTAGATATTTTGAATGATGTCAAAACTAGGAAATGTGCAATTTTTGTATATTGGACACCATCTCTCTATTTGTAGGTTGCATTTTCATCTTAGGCCACTTAGGGATGATGTTAAAAGCTTATGGGCAAGTCAAATATTTCAAAAATATGCATTTTTGAAAAAATTCGTGTTTAGAGCCGACTCCCTCGTGTTAGGAGTCAACTCCCTTAAAAGCTTATTTAAAAAGGAACTTTCTTCTAAAAATGGGTCGATACATACAACATTTGGATTCAAGACACAACTGAAGGAGTCGACTCTCCCGAGCAGTGGATAGACTCCTACTAAAAGAAAATTTTAAAATTCTTTTTTGTCAAAAATGGGTCGACTCCATGGCCATTTAGAGTCGATACATAACACGGAGGAGTCGAATCCCAAGTGTATGTCTTGACTCTTACTGAAGCTTATTTTTAAAAATCATTTATGTCCAATTGGAGTAGACTCCCAGGCTGTATGGGTTGAATCTCTTGTCCTTAGGAGTCGACTCCCACTTCAAATGGGTCCAATCCTATTGATGAAATTGTCCAAATTTGTCATTTTGCAACCATATTCTCTCTGTTTCATTCATTCACACACTTACACCTATATAAAGTCATTCACGCATCATTTCTAAAATACGAAACCACAAACATACAAAGCAATTGCTTATCATCTTCACTATCTCTCTATGTAGACACACAAACAAACTACATATGATCATTTTTTGTTTGGGTGACATCTAGAGATAGCTTGATAACGTTCAATTAGGGTTCATTGTATTAGGGGTGTTGACGCTAATTGAAAAAAATTTACTAATTCGATTACAAAACAAACAATGAAGTCGCCATCTAACTTTATTTATTCCTAATGAGGAAAGGGGAAATATAGATAAAACCCATGAAGTGAAAATGTGAAATAAAATGGTCTTCGAGACCAAGAGATGCAGGTTCGAGAGTCGGTTATGAAAGGAGAATGTATTAGCACCCCTCACATCCATCGTACTCGATGGGACCCATTTAGTTTTCAGAGTTTGTGTGTTTAGTGTGTTAATTTGCTATCTTCTAATTACTATGTGTGAAAAGATTAAAGAAAGGAGACATGTTTTAATTTTTTGAAAGTGTGTTCGCCAAGTTGTTAGAATCTCGTGCCTACGTATTCCCCAAGTGCGATGGAAAAGTCAGAGATTACGTAGTTCTCGGTTGCGAGAACATTTGTTGGTTAGTTGATTTTATTTATGAAAATAGGAGCTTAAATGTACGTGAACGATAAGACATCACTAGTGCAATTCGCATGTGAGCGAAAGAATATCGCGTGTGCGCGATGTGAGTTTGAAAAAAAGACTTGCACGTGGGCAATGTTTGATGAGTTGAATTGATTTTAATTGTGGATGACAAGTACCAAAACATTAGGCTATTATTTAATGATTCAAATACTAGAAATTGGCGAGTGAGCTCAACCAATCATCTCTCATCCCAAAAGGTTTATTATGAAAATGGTGAAGTGAAACGAGGTTCACGTTTGTTAGGTATTGTGCATGGATGAGAGTATTTACTTTATTGGGCTATCATTCAACAACCTAAAGACTTTAAACTTGTTTTAAACTATTGGGCTATCATCCAACAACTTAAAATAAATACCATCCAAGTTTGTTTTGTGAAAACATTTTTGAAAACAACTCGACGTTGGATCGAGGTTTGAGAATTTGTTATGAAAATGGTGAATAGACAATAAGATGAGATTTGAGCTATGATTAACTAAGAAATCTTGATTAATCTTGAGAGAATAGACAAGTGTCTACTCCATACTATGAGACCCTTATTGAATGAAAATTTGGTATGTGGACCAAGGCGAGAGAGTGGAAATGAGGCGAGTAATTGCCAACATTCATGGAAGTATAATTGATAAAAGCCCATACAATGGTGGCTCACACAAATGATAAGACAATTGATATTGTGTAGGTGCATGCACGAAATAAATTTAATCGATTAATTAAACAAAGTTTAACTAAGTAATTAGATTAATAAAATTAATTAGATGGACTAATCAATTTTGAATAACCTAATTAGATAATTCAATAATGTTTAACTAATCAACTAAAGTCTCACTGTAAGTCCAAGAGCAAGCGTGGTGTGTGCACAATTGTGTGACCGTTGTGACGCTTCAAAGTTTTGTCAACTCAAGATATAAAAATGACTCGCACGAGTATTTTTGAAATTTTATATGATAATAAACCAAATGAATACTAAATGGATAAATTAACGAATTAAAAGAGTTAAACTAATTTTTAGACTTTTATGTGTTTTAATGTTTTTTAAGAAAATAACGAATAATTTAAATTAATTGAAATTAAATGACTTAATACACTAATTTATTTAATCACTAAATTGGTATTCAAATAAAAATCTAACTTAAATAAATAAATGGATTTGGGTGTGCTATAAAAAATTGGGTGTTAGTTAGTAAAAGAAAAGAGTTACGAGCCCAAAATTCCACACAGCCCTAACCTTAATGTTAATTACACCTAATTTACATAAATAAAAACAAATGAATTATAGTAACAAAAATTAAGAAATTAAGAGGAGCAAATATGTGTACAGTTTCAGTACACATAGAAAATTGAGTAAAGTAGGGTGATTGACAGTTCCTGGAAAGGGAAGAGAGTTTTTTTAAATATTTTTTGACTTTTCAATACCAAAATAATTTCCTACCTTTTCTTCTCTCTCCATGTTAGAACATTACCTCTGTTCTTTGCAAGCTTTCTTCTTCTCTTTTAGATTCAAATCTTTGAACAACACATGTTAAGCATAAAATCCAAAGATCTAAAATTAGGAGAAACATTACCTAATGCGTTGATGATGCGTACTGGAGATGAAGGGAGTAGTGGTGCAGGCGGAAGGAGGTGATGAGTGGAAATAACAGTGGCGGCGAGACGATGAAAAGGGAGTATGGGTGTTGTTCCGGATGGTGGAACGGAGGGTGAAGACGGAAGAGATACGGGGGAGTGTTGTTTATGAAGGATAAGCGCGGTGAGGTTGGATGTAGGTGAAGGAGATGATTGAGTATGGTGGGTTGTGAGGGTGATGAAGAGGATATAGATATTTTCTGCGCAACTTTTCTTTGTTTTTTTTTCTTCAACAGTAACCAACATAACAATTTATATAAACAAAATTATAATATCTAGAATGACTCTCAGGGTAAAATGGGCTATTAAGCCCAAAAGGATAAAAATTAAATTATTCGAAAACATTTTTGTTTTGATTTTTGGAGATAAAAATTAGACACTTAAAATTGTCAAAAACTATAAAATTTGAATCGTAAATTATCCGAAAAAATAAAATAAGTACATTAAAATAAACTACGGATCTCAAAGATTAAAGAAAAATGATCAAAATATTTACGATCGAAATAAAATGATAACAAAGAATACCCGACTTTTAAAACATTTACGATTAAGAACGAGTCTTCAAAATGTATCAAAAAATTAGAGAGAACACATTTTCATGATCTACGCGACACGTAGATTCATAAAGCAGTGAGTTAAAGGCAAAAAATTGAAACATTTTCTCTGCTAATTTTCCGCACAGTGTCGAATCGCTTTTAACAGTTTGTTTATAAAATCGAAAATTCAATGTTATCGACACATGATCAACTCAACACGATGCAAGAAATAGGTAGAGAGATAAAAATGCATGAAGTAAACGGGTATTTTACAACTACAAAACGATGCAAATGTCGATTTAAATTGAGTTTCGGTCAACTTAAATACGACTAGCGATGCAAACACAATGAGTGAATGATTGTTTAATGTCAATGGCCTAATGGAAGCGTACGCAAATGAATAATGATGGCTAGATGAAAAAATATGATGTGCTAATGCAGCCAAAAACTCAGGGTGAAATTTAGGGTGTGATAGGGGGTTTCAAATAAGAAGACCAATGTGGGGTTTTCCATGAATATCAATTAGTGATTTGAAGGTTTTGAATAAGATTACACAATTTAGATTCATTCGAGTGAAAGCTTCGAAGAACAGTGGGTTCGACCGAAGAAGTAGCGCAAGACGGAGGATCAAATGGTAAATCTCAAGTCATGATACACTCGTAATTTAAATTTAGCAAATGAAGTCTTTGAAGAACGATGGTTCTTGTAAAGGAATAGCGTCAGACAGAGGATCAAATTAGAAGTATTGGGTTTACTTGATCAAGCTCAAGATCAAGAGGATAAAAAAAGATAGAATCAACAACATATTTAGGGTTTTGCTTGTTAGATTACTACTTGTTCTTTTGTATCAACATTTTTCAAAGGTTAATTTTCATTATCTTAATTCCAAATGGAATTAGTGACAAACATATCCATAGACCGATTATGGAAATATCTAAACAAATCCTTGTGTCTCTCTTTTTCTCTCTTACTCTCTGTTGTACCCCAATTTTCACCCCTAAGATTCTCTAATATCTCATGCCATTGCACAAAGACCACAATTTAGGTCTCTCTCTCACACACACACACTCTCTCTGGGTGTGCCCTTGGGAGGTCATCAAACACCTTGATTGTGTATGTTCCTTGTGTATATGTTGATTGATACATGAATAATCATGATGTATACATTATTTTCTTTTAAGATGTTATTTGTAGGTGGATGATGCAAAGGTTTCTTGTTTAAGAATTCTATAGGTTCATGTGTTTATTTCCATGCATTCTCTTCCCAACTTTTAATGTCTTGAGGTGTTTGTCCTCATCATGGACTCATCTTATCCTCTACAGCAATCTCTCCTCATGATAATATTTCCATGTGTAAGGAAGATCATCAAAGTTGAAGAATTCTCCATGTCATAGCCAATACTCTTGGAATTAGGGTTTTGGGCTTCTGAGGATCATATCTTGGTGGTTGTGTGAAAATTGTGGATTATTCCAAATCCATTGGAATCCTAAAAGGATTTCCAAAATGTATGTTCTTTGGTCCAAGGATTTTAATTGATGAAAAGATTGTCTTGAGGATCAATGATTGCAAACTCTCTAGATTGATACTTCACCTCTCTTGTATGACTCCAAAATATCAGAACTTGGTCATTCCTTATTCCCTAGAGCTCATTATTTCTCTACAGTGAACCTAAGGATGTCTTCTACAACTTAGTTCAATTGATAAGAATAAAAAACTCTTGGAAGATTGCTTGAGAGGTCAAAAGATTACAAGTCATTGATGGATTTCTCAATTTTTGATAAACCAACTTCAAGAGATCATATCTTGATCATCATTTATCACATTGAGGTCATTATTTTTGCACAATAATATTGAATATGTGAACTTTATCCCCATTTGTGTTTCAATGGTTGAAGATGTTTGGGAATTGCTTGAAGAAGTCAAAAGATTAAAGGTTATTTCATGAATTTCCATCAACTTCACAAGACCATAACTCCCCCAATTTTTGGAGTTTTTGGATGGTTATTTTTGCAAAATTCCATTCAAGAGGTCTAATTCATATCATCTTTGTGGGTCAAGAGCAAATTTTGAATGGAAAAGCATTTTTGGAAGCAAAACATTACAAGTCATTTTTTGTGCCAAACTTAAGAAATTTTTCTAAGTGTGAAAGATCAGTTTGTTTTTGGTAATTTCAAGTGAACATAACTTTTGATCTAAGATGGAAAATGACACCTTTCCAAGCACATTGCAAAGTTTGTAGCTTAAGCTTTCCAAAGAGTCCAAGATTGCATCATAAAGGTCCATGAGCAATGAGCTATACATGTTTGAAGGAGGCTCCATGACATCCAATGTTTGCTTTGAATCAGAAAATTTACCATGAGTAAACTTGGATTACAAGGCGAATTACTCAAAGTTTAGTTGCTAAACATGTTTAACTAATTTCCCAAATGCTTTTTGATGAGAATTGCACTTGGAATAAGGTCGTTTTGATGCCTTTCAAGTCACACGTTTGGCATGATTTCAGCCAGCTTGGTTTGCACGATTTCATCACAAATTCTCCTCACTCTCATCAGCACTCATTTCTCTATAAATAGAGGACCATTCCTCACTCATTTCCGCAAGCTTTGAGAGCCAGACAATCGTTGCCAAACTCACTCCATAACCACATTTTCTGCAAATTCGTTTTCACTCTTAAAGCTCTTCCAGTTCAAAATTAATTGATCATTCTTCTTCCTTGAATTTCATTGAAGCTAACAGAACAAGAATCGTGCCTCGAGGTGCCATGAATCGTGCTATCCAAGTCAAGTTCTAGAGCTCTGAAATTGACCTTCGTTCAGATATAATTCACGTCCATTTCACTTCAAGTAAATTTCTAGGATGTAGACTCTTCTCTGAAGCTCATGCTTCTTCTGGTTTGCATTTTCTCTGAGAATTGAGCTTGGATTTCTAGAAACAAGTGCTCGTTATTTTTATGTTTTTTCTCAAACCATTCCTTGTACAAGTGAAATAAATTTTTCGCGAGGGCACCATTAGAATAGTCTTGAAGAGACGAATCTAATGGTACCGGTCTGAAGAATTTATTTTACAGTTTGTGAAGCTCGAATTTGGGGGTGGTTGGAGGTTGAAGACGACCTACATGTCAGTCTTCAACCAATGATGAATTGCCACTCATTTTTTTTAATTTTCGAAATAGATGATCACGTGTGATATTTCAAGAGGTCCATGATATGCATAACGCGTCTGATTCGTTGGATTGACTTACTAACGCGTTTTGACATTATCTGATGGTCCATATTATTTTGTTTTATTTTAATTTTTAAAAATTGATCCGGTGTATTTTTCAAGAGAGTCCATATCAAGCACAACGCGTCTGATCCTTTAGATCAGCTTACTAACGCGTTTTGAGTGTGATCTAATGGTCCACATGTTTTTGCCTTTTATTTTATTTTCTGAATTTATATTTTACTTGATTTAAACTTCAAAAAATCATTAAAAAAAATTCATTTTTGGCTAAAAAATTATGAAAAAATTCACTAAAATATTTTCAAATATTCTCTTTCTAATTTTTATTTTTTCATAATTTTATTCTCGGATTTGATATTTTTTATGATTTTTCTCTTTTATTTGATGTATTTAAATGTTTTAAAATACTTTTTGACATTTAAAAATTCTGAAAAAATTATAGAAGGATCCAATAGTCATTTGACAAATATTGGTGACCTCATTTTATTTTTCGTTTCTGAATTTTTAAAATCCTGAAATTTTTTTCCAGCACTTGTTGACTTTTGTTTGACCTTGGATAATTTTCTTGGAATTTTATTTGGGTGCATGTCTACCATTATGTATTTCATCAATTAAAATCCAATTAAATAATTAATTTTCAAACAATTTTTAATTTATTTTATTATTAAAAAACTAATTTCTGATTTTGGATTTATTTGGAGTCATAAATTTCCTCAACATCAACGGAACTTGGGTGTTGATAGGTCTCAAGACCAAATCCACCAAGATAGTTGGTTGGTTTTGACGAAGTTAGACATGATGAATTCATCTGATGCATTGACGGTTTTGTAACATATCCCCTCCCTATTCATCTCATCCTTTTTTTTTTCTTTTGTCCCGAATCGGAAAATGATCAATTGGTGGCATAAACTTTATGTTTTGTAAAAGCCCCATAAGATTGTTTGAGCTTTGACTTTGGTTCAACACTTGTGATATTTGTCGTGTAGTCGTTATGATTTGTTAATCAAGCTTCTGAGAAGTTTTCACTAACTTTGTCCAATTGAAATTCTCAACTATCTTTGATCAAGTGTTGAGATCTTTAATTGTTCCAAAACGGATGATATACTTGACAAAAAACAATTGAAACTTGTCGTGTAGTTGCTATGATTCTATCAAGCTTCTGACAAGTCTTCGTGCGCAAGATGATCATCCTGCTAAAGAATAATTACTAACAATTAACTTTATTTTATGCTTTTATTTTATGCCTTTATTTGTCCGCCTTTATTTTTATGCTCTTTATTTTACGCATTTAATTTTAGCATTTATATTTCATGTCATTTTTCCTTTTGCTAACTTGAGCATTTTATTTTCTTGTCATTTTGAATTTGCTCACTTGAGCTTTATTTTTATTTTCAAAATACTTAATAATTCAACTTAAACACTAAAAAACTTTTAATTGTTTGTTCTCGGACTTGGTTATTATCCCTATGCTCGGAGTTTGACCTTTGGACTTAGGATTAGGACCTCAACCTCAACTCAGAGTTTTTGTGATTCTGGTGTTACTTTGTCTGTGCTTGGGATGTTATTTTTCTATGTGTATGTTGTTTTGTTTGTACTCGTTTACGAGTGGATTTCTTCCCAATATAGCCGTTATGTTGCCCAATTTTTGAAAGACATAGTTTCACATGAGGCATTGATTTATCTGAAGCTTAGTTTTTTTGTCCGATTAATTGCTTGGTTAGTAATCCAAAGGATGAGATATAATATTGGCTTTTTGATGTCAAGTACTAAGTTTCCTACCCGGTTAGATCTTAATTTACCCTTACCTTTTACTTTATGTACATAGGTTATCCTCTTCATCTCATCCCATATTCTTAAAATTTCAAAATCTTCTCCCTCTTTTTTTCAAAGCATTCTTGTTTTCAAAACTCGAACCGCTTTCATAATAAACTTGGACTTAGGTTCATGCATTTTCAAACTTCTTTTCTTAATAAACTTTAAATCCATTTAATAATACTTTGACCATTTCTCATAAGACTAAAAAACACATAACCTCATTCAAAGTTTTTGAGCCCTTTGTAGCTTTTCTTTAAAAAAAACTTTTTTTAAAAGATAAGATTCTTGTCAATTTGTTGAGGTGATGTGGACCGCTATACTTCTACCGTATATAGTGAAGAGACATGTTTTCGACTTGGTGTTGAAGATGGTCGTTGATGAAAATTCGATCTTAATATTCTCCACTTTGAGTTAATAAAACGCTTCATTCTCACATTTGTGGGTAGTAGGCAAGTTTGCTACTCGGATATGACGATGATGTCTACTCTTTTTTAAAATCCACCAACACATAAAATTTTAGTCTTTTTTACCCGAACTATATGGGTTTTGATTTCAACATATTGTTGGTATGTAGGCCTAGAACTCATTGGAAGTTCTATCAAATCAAAAATTGTAAAATATACTTCTTTTCTCACCCTATTATCCATTTTGTACATATGCCCTTTTTAGCACATATATAAATTTTCAAAAAGGTTCCTACAGAGTACCGTAGATGCTTAGGGTGTCTAATACCTTCCCTTTGCATAACTAACCCTCGGATCCAATTCCCTATTTTTTAAGGATTTTATTCGCTCTTTTTCCTAGTCCTTTGGATAAAATAAAAGCGCGGTGGCAAGTTCATTGTTATTGTTTTGAGTTGAGTCAATCAATGGCATACAATCAAGAGTTTGTTGCCGCTACAGAAAATTGGTGACTTCACTAGGGATGCTTGACCTCTTGCTGGACCATCTCTAAGTGGGTTGACCCTATTTTTGTTTATTTGTATATATGTGTAATACGGTGGGAGAACTGACTTGTTTGTTTTGCGTTTTATCACAAATGTTGCGGATAACAAGAGTGTCCATCGACTTTTCTTTGATCCAATAAAGGAAAGGTGAAAAGAACAAGAAATACCTTTGTTAGATTCTGAGTACGGGAGGTTATTATGAAAAGGGAAGGTATTAACACCCTTTCCATCTGTATTTATCTACGGGCTCTTAATTGCTTAGCTCACTTTTTGAAAACTCGCTTTCTGTGTGTGTATGTGTGTTTTGAAAAGTATTTTGCTTTGACTTCGTAATGATTCTTGTATCAGTCCTCAAGAATATATACGAAGTGTTTGAAAATATTTTGAAAGTTTAACTTTGTAATGATTCGTGTATGAATGTATACAAAGTGTTTTTGAAAAGAGTGTGAGGTGTGAAAAGTATTTGTTGATTGGAGCAAGCAATTTAGAGTCTTATTACCTACTCAGAAAGGTCGTTCTTGTTATTTTCATTCTCCTTTAGGAAAATGTTATCCATACCATTAGTTGGTAGGTAACCCTATCCGTTGGATGTGAAGGGAGAAGCGTAGGGTCATCGTATGGTCATTGAAGGAAACATTGTAAAGATACCTTAGGATTTCGAAGGGACGATCATCACTTTTCATAGGCAACAACCGAGGGACGAGATCATATATTCGTAGGCAACATCGAGGGTAATCGAGGGACTCTATGATCTTTGTGATGATTTTGAATCGAGGGACTTTTGCTAATGGCACCCCTACGTTTGAGGGACATGACCATTGTTTATTCGTAGGGAAACAAGAGAGAGATTACCCTAAGGGTGCAAGTGTGATAAATGTGTTCAATTCAAATATTTTATCTTGGAGGTTAGGTTATTCTATGTTGTTTTTAGATCTTGCCATACAATCCTATTAGCATTCATCTAAACAGTAAATATATATGCAGAAAGTAGAGGTACAGAAAGTAAGTGCGGAAAAGTAAAGTCCTGCGCTATTACATGGCTTTGGGGTAGTTACATAATAGGAGGTGCGAAAAGTAAATGCAGAAAATAAGCTCTAATTTAAGCTGTTACATCCTGTGAACAGATACATAATTTTGGAAAAATGTGTGAGAAAATAAACCCTAGCTATTACAACTTGGAAGCAATTACAATAATCAGAAAAATATCGCGAGAAGGATTAAATCAGAATAAGAGAAAATAATGTTAGTAAAAAAAGATTTTTGTGTTAGTAAAAAAAATATTTGAGGGTTAGTAAAACCTAATTACTAAAAAGAAAAGCATCTTTTGTATTTTTGTGGGTTGATTTTATTTGAGAAAAAAATTAGTTAAAGTTGATTTTATGATTAATTAAGCAAATAATTAAAATAAAAGAAAAAAATAATATTTTTTGGTGTCGAAAATTAAATAAGGATTTTAGAAACCTAAATCTAAAAAGAAAATATTTTTGTGATTTTTTGTTGCATATTAAAAAAATATTTTAAAAGGAATTAAAATAGAAAAAATAAATAGAAAAAAGAAATTAATGGTTAGTTAAAGAGAAAAGAAAAGTAGTGTAAAAAAATACATACATCCCCGGGGATCGAACCCAGGACCTTATGGTAATCAGCGCGCTTCCTTTGCCATTTGTGCTACGTGTGTTGGCTGTTTGAATAATGGAACGAATTAATTAAATATGAAAACAATTATTATTTTCAAAATTTAAAAATAACGCGCGCCAAGGGGTCTTCGTCCCCGATTTGAATTTCCTAGGATTTTTACTGACGACCAATTCGTGGGTAAAGGATTTACCTACGGTCGCCTCCGTCACTATAGCACCTGCACATTTCAAAAATCAAATATATGCAATATAAATTCATGGTGCAACCATGGATCGATTGGAAAACTCCTTCTGAGCACAATGGCACCACTCGTTTGGTCCAATTTTGTCTATTCTAGAAAACCCTAATTTGAAGCTTGGAACCCTAACCATAGCAACTCACAATTCTAGCACTTAAACTCAAATTAAATAATCTAGATAGCATCGAAACATCATTACAAACATAAATATATAATCAAATCATGTTAAAAGTGCATGTATGTATGAAATCGATTTTGAAATTTGGAAAGTAAACCGTGATCGCGTTCTTACAATTCTGAGTACTTCGATCGATGGTAATGTTGTAGTTAGCTTTAGAGAGCAAGGCGGAATCGATATGCAACCTTGAAATGGCTTAAATCGATCGAATTCTGGGTCTGCCAAATTCTTGAATGTCACGGATTTTCCAAGCTTTTTTAGGATTCTTGAGGCTGCAAAAAAGCGTCCTGAGTATCTGGAATGCTTGTGCATATATATTAGAAGCAAATTAGTTCAACAAATTTGATCAAGAATCAAGCTTTGAATGCAAGAATGTTTGATTGGAAATCAACACCAAATCTTTCTATTTTTGATCTTCAATAGCTCCAATCTCATGCCAGTCAAATATTTTCGAAATTGCCAACTTTCTATGAGTTACTTGGACCACAAGAAGCTTAGATTTACAGCCTTGCACTTATTTGATTTAATTTCATATTTAATTTTAATAAAATTTGAATTAAAATGAATTAATCCAAAAATAAATAAGGCCATGGCGTGTAAATGGGCTTTAGAAGCTCTTGACAATGTTAGAAACAAGTTTGAACCAAAGAAATATAGGCCCAGTTGGAAAATTTTCAAGTTTGATCAATATTTCCTTCATGTATTTCTTCAAAATTTCCAATTTTTCCCAAGCCATAACTTGATCAATTTTTTTCATTTGGAAGTGTTATTTGACTTTTTAGAAAGCTTAATATGTCCCCTAAATGATCCTTTTGGTTTCATATTCATTGAAGCTTCCATGCTCATGTACACTTCTTTGGAAAAATATGACTTTTTGTTGACTTTTAGAAGGACCTATAATGTCTTGACCCATAACTCTCAAATGAAACATTTTTGGGCAAAGCTTGTGAGACACAAAGTTGTAGAGAATTGAATTCCCTTTAAAATGAGCTTTAGGGGAAATTTTTTGATGAAGTATGTGAAAGTTATGCCTGGTCAAAGTTCAGTTGATTTTCCCTTAGAAAACCTTAATTTAGAAACTTTTGACTTTTGATCATTCTTGAATTTACTTGATGAGCCATGATCAACCCTTGATCAAATGATGAATGTGACTTCAAAATCTTGATTTTGACAAAAAATAATGAGGTTTGACTACATTTTGACCATATTTGACGTTTTGTCCAATACAACTGATTTCCAACCATCTGAGCAATTGATTGAGAAAACTTAGGCTTTTAGGCTTGAAACTTGACATAGTAATACTTTGAGACATATGAGGAGGAATGATGCTCACTTGATGCAATAGAAGTCATTTTTTTTACTTTAGATAAACAAAACCCTAGTTGTGGGTTGATTGCTTAAGAGATGGTTTGTCTTGATCCACCCTTGAGTAATTCTTGATCATGAAGATGTGTATTGACTTGAAAATAGGAGGGCAAATTTTGGGGTATAACAGTTTCCCCTGTTCAATATTCTTGTACCTGAAGGTTTAGATTGGTATGCTTGCCTTTCGTGACCTGAAGGTAGAAGATGATTGAACATTCGAGTACCCTTGAAATTTGCACTCGCTGGTGTATGGAATGAGATTGTTGACTGACGATGTATTGGAATGGGCTTATAGATGCCACATGGAGAAGCTGATGTTGGATAGTGAGTCGTACGTTAGACTCCGTGGTATCTTTTTTTGAAATGGAGATGTGTCCCGTGATCGTCTTTGAATGAAGTTATTAGTATGCATTGATTTTTAACCAAATATGCAGCAATCTGCAAGTGGAGAGATGACAATGTGTAGTCCAGGATGGGATTAAGGATGTCATCCGGAGATACTGATGATAAGAGAGAGTCAAAATAAACCTTTGTCTTGGTTTTATCTGAGATGAGTACTTTGTCAGGATGTAGGTAGTTTCCCTGTCTTGTTTTTGGGTATTAATCTGTAGCCTGTTGTTTGTTTGATTTTGTAGATTAGTCGCCCCGTCTTGTTTCAGGAACTGATCTACGAGTTGTCTTGTTTGGTAAACCCGTCTTGTTTCGTGGGTTCATACCGGCTTGGTCGTACAAATAGTTTTCCCATCTTATTTCAAGCATTAATCTCTAACCTTATGTTTAGAAGTTTGTAATTAACTTTCTCCTGTTTGAGAATTTAACCTGAAAGAGTAAAGTTAGTTCAGTGCACATCATGATGCATGCGAGTATGTGATGATTCTCTCTAAATAAACGAGAATTATGTATGTGCATGTTAGGATTTTTTTATGAATGATGTATGAGTATAGATGTTGTGGTATTTCAAAACGTATCCATCTTGAAGAAGATGAGAATGTTATGTTGGGGATCTTCGACTTCTGCTTGGGGATAGAGAAATATGGTTGTTGGAGACCCTGACTAGGGATAAGAGAGATGTGGATTCCTATGATGCACTATCTGACCAAGTTTCGGGTCTAGATATTGATGTTGTTGGAGACTGATAATCCTTAGCTGGGGATGAATGTCTTGTGTATCGTTTTGCAGAAATAACCCTTGTAGGGAATGATGTGGTTTTGAATAACCTCTTACTACTCGGAGACTGGCATAATAAGTTGATTGATAATTTGTTACTGCTTGGGGACCAACGCAACAAAGTTGACATTCACTGCGTGGGGACTGACGTGACAAAGTTGACGTTCATTGCGCGGGGACTGACGCGACAAAGTTGATGTTCACTGTGACACTCCAAATTAATTTAATTATTAAATAATTAGAAATTTAATTATTAATTTAATTAAAGGTTTAATTATTGGCATTTTTGAATTAATAGATTTAATTATTTAATTAAATAATGGAAGTGTTGGGGGTGTGAAGTTGAATTGGAGTGTGTGTGGAGTAAAAGACTCTACTTAATTCTAATTTATTTATTTCTATTATTTGGAAAATAAAAAGGAATAAATAAAGGGAAAAAGTGAGAAGAGGAATTAGGATTCATTCTACGTGCTTTTGGAAAAGAGAAGAGGAAAGAGGAGAAAAAGCCAAATCGTCAGAATTCGAAGATTCATCGCGAGGTAAGGGGTGATTGAATATGATTATTATGCCTTATAGATTTTGATGATCAATAGAATAATTCAATCCATTAGGAAATCTCGAATTAGGATTCTAGGTTGTACCCTAACGTTATAATTCGACGTAAAACCTTGATTGGATTGTTATGAACGATTAATTTATGTAAGATGATCCTAGGCTAATTGGAAAACATGATTTTGTGGTCTAATGGATGTAAAAACGTATGAAGAAATTCTGTTATGGTATAATATAAAGTTTGGTGATGAATGGAATTAATGGGAATTCGTAACAGTGAAGAAAAACTGAGTTTTTGATGAAAAACAACAGTATGGGTCGACACATAGCCTTATGAATCGATGCAAGCAGTAAAATTTTGGAAAACCAGAGGCATGGAAAACGTATGCATCGACTCATAGAGCCATGCATCGACTCATAGGAAGAAAAACAGAGCTATGCATCGACACATACATGTTATGCATCGACACATACTAAATCAATTTTTGAAAATGCAGAATTTTTACATGTATGCATCGATGCATACAATGCATGTGTCGACACATGCTGTTTATGTATTGATGCATAGGCTTATGCATCGATACATACTGTACTGGGATAGAACATGATTTTCTGAAAACGGTTTCGGTCATATCTTTTCGACCGTAACTCTGATTTAGGCATAGTTGGTATCGTTGGAAAGCTTAGAACGAGTACTATCTAATACAAATATTTTCAAAACAAGTAATTGAGATCTTGAAGAATTAATATGGCTTCCGTAATAAGAACTCGTTGTGAATTCGTGAATCATTTGTTGAATATATGTGCAGTATGTTAATTCCATGGGTTGTAATTGTCATACCCCAAAATTTGCCCTCCATCTTCTCAAGACATTCCATACATCCATACTCAAGGATTCCTCAAGAGTTGATCAGACAAACCCTCTCCTAGACAATCAACCCAAACTAGGGTTTGACAATTCTCAGATCAAGATGGACTTCCAACATCTCCAATGGTCTTCATGCCTCCTCATATGCTTCAAAGATTCTCCATGACAAGTTTCAAGCCTTACAAGTCAAATTTCCTTAGACAATTGCTCAGATGGTTGAAAATCAGTTGCATTGGACAAAAAGTTAACTGTGGTCAACATACAGTCAAACTTCATGATTTTTGGTCAACATCCTCATTTTGAAGTTACATTCATCATTTGATCAAGGGTTGATCATGATTCATCAAGAAAACTCAAGATTTGCTCAAAAGTCAAACTTTCTAAATTAGGGTTTCTCAGTGAAAAGTCAACCAAACTTTGACTGATCATAACTTCTTCATACTTTCTCAGAAATTTTTCCACCACCTATTGTTTTGAAGGAAATTCAATTCTCTACAATTTCATGTCTCACAAGAATGTTCAAAAAATGCTTCATTTGGAAGGTATGGATCAAAACATCACAGGTCCTGTTCAAAGTCAACAAAAAGTCAACTTTTTGTTTTGAAGATATATTGAGCATGGAAACTCCAATTGAGATGAAACCAAAGAGGTTGGTTAGGGGACTCTTATAGATTTCTAAAAAGTCCAAGAACACTAAAAAATATGGAAAATTGAGCAAGATACACCATTCACAAGTTGGGCAATTTTGAAGAAGTGCACAAAGAGAAATGCTTCTAAAAATCAATTTTTTTGCAAATGGGCTTACTTTTTCTTTATCCAAACTTGTTCCTTATGCAATTAGGAATATCCAAGTCCAATGCCACGTATTTTTATTTTATTTTTCTATTTAATTTGGAATTTATTCATTTAAATACAAATTAAATTCAAAAGCTAAAGTATAAAATCAAAATTAAATGCAAATTTGATTTTTCTCTCTTCCTTGAGAGCCAAGCAACTCAATAAAGCCAGCAAATTTCGAAATTTGGTTGGATATGGCAAGATTTGATTGAAAATTGATCAAAAAGATGAAAATTTGATTTGGAACAAAATCAAATATATTATGTATTGATTGATGATTGATTCTTTCTTAAATTAGCTCTAATTCCATCTACTATATATATACAACACATGCCACACGAATTAGGGTAGAAAAACTGGCTGGAGAAACCCTATTGAAGCTCAAAAAATCCGTGGCATACAAGCAACTAGCAGCCTTGGATTGAGGTCGTTTCAATTGATTCTAAGCACTCAAACACGTTCCTTGATACCTCCTGAATCGATCCAGACCCTTACATCATCCAAAACCATCAAGAATCAAGAACCGATTCGGTTTGTTCATATATATTTCAAAATCGATTTCATATTCATGCATTTTAACACGATTTGTTGTTGTTTTTGTGATTAGTAGGAAGTTTGCAAGCATTCTGGGCAATTTGATTGCATTTCCATAGCCTGAAACACGATATGCCATGATTAGGGTTCTTGATCACGAATTAGGGTTTCTCTTAAACGGAAAAATTGGACCTCGAGACCACTACCATTGCATTCGGAATGATGTTTCCAATCGATCCATGGTCTTAGATTTTATTTATATTACTTGTGCATGATTTTTGATTTAGCCAGGGACATAGCGTCGAGCCAAGGCCGACGCTGGATTTTCAAAAATTCAAATTGAGGAAGACGAAGTTTGGCGCGGAGACGAGGCAACCAGGGGATGACGCGTGCTTATGATCCATTCGCTCCAATTTCCAAACAGTGATGCACGCTAGCTCAGTTGGTCAAGGCAAGAGGACTCAAGGTATGAAAGCAAGGTCTCCAGTTCGAATCCTGGCAAGACCATTGTTTTTTTTTTCCCTTTTTACAAACTTCACACTTTTCATTATTTTCATATTTTATTTTATTTAATATTTTACATGCATTTTAATTTCTTTTCAATAATTTTTATCATGCATTTAAAAATACCAAAAATTATTTTTCTTTTTGTATTTATTTTCAGAAAATGTTTATTTAATTTTTAAAATTAAATAATATTATTTTGCATGCATATTTAATTTTATTTCTAATTTATCATTTAAATCACTTTTAATTAGTTTTTAATTGTTAAATTACCTCCAAAAAATCCCAAAAAAATATTTTAGCATATTAATGTTATTTCTAGCATGAAATATTTTTCTCATTTAAAAATTTGCATTTTTACTAATATTTTACTCTTATTCGATTTCTCTCGTATTTTCCGATTTCTCATCTCTTTACAGGTTATCTTGTTTCAGACGATTTCTTTTTACTGTTTTCTTTTTCCAATAATGTAATTGCTCATGGGATGTAATAGTTTAATTAGGACTTTTATTTTCCGCAATTTTAAATTATGTATCTGCCCCAAAGCCATGTAATAGCGTAGGATTTATCTTTCCGCACTTTATACTTCCGCATTTTAATTTCCGCACCCTATAAACTGCTAGTAATTAGGCGTGTATGGCAAGATAAAATTGAACATAGCTCACTCTAATTTTCAAGATAAAAATATCTGAAATCAACACACTCTTTCACACATGCACCCCTTAGGGTAATTCTCTCTCGTTGCCTTGCGAATACAAATGGTCAAGTCCCTCGAACGTAGAGGTATTCTAGCACCGTTGCCTTCAAAACAAATCATCATAGTCCCTTCGATACAAAAGATCATAAGACCCACGATGTCGCCTCCGAATACATGATCTTGACCCTCGATTGTCGCCTACGAAAAATGATGATAGTCCCTTCTAATGTGCTAGGATACTCCCTACAAGTTGCTTTCTATGACCATACGATGTCCCTTCGAATGTCCCGCTTACATCCAACGAATAGGGTTACCTACCAACTAATGGTATGGATAACACTATTCTAAAGGAACGTAAAACAATACGAAAACGACCATTCTGAGTGGGTAATAAGACTCTTAGTTGCTTGCTCTATCAAAATACTTTTCACACCTCACACACTTTTGTCAAAGTTCAAACTCTTTTCAAAACAAAACATTTCCGAACACTTTGTATACATTCCTACATGAATCATTACAAAGTCAAAGCGAAATGCCTTTTTCAAAACATTTTTTTCAAACACACAGAAAGCACAATTTTAAGGTGATCTAAGAGCAACTAAGAGCCCGTAGATAACTACGGATGGAAAGGGGTGCTAATACCTTCCCTTTTCATAACCTTCTCCCTTACTCAGAATCTAACGAAGGTCTTTTTCTGTACTTTTTACCTTCCCTTAATTGGATAAAAGAAAAGTCGGTGGCGACTCTTGCTATCCGCACATTTGCGATGCAAAATCCTACAAAGTCAGTTCACCGTGTTACAGTAATTAACGTTAGATGTTCATGATTTCTGTTATCATATGTTGTTGTTGTTATTGGTTATAATTGGAATAATGCCATGTGATCATATTCTTTGTTTGAATTATTGCATGCTTCTGATGTGCATGCATAAGCATTCTGGTAATGGTTCATTCCCATTGTGTGGAATTGAGCTTGCAGGGCCAATAATCGTACCAATGGATAATGGTGGTGAGGCTAGATTCTTGACCCAGTGGTGTATGGGCGAACCGTTGATTGACGCTGTTTTCGAAGTGTAAGCGGAACAGGGTGTGGACTTGGTTCACGTTTGGTACCACATGCATTGAGACTGTATTGCATATGTAATTGTAACATGCTAGGATGGTTTCCAGTGTTATAATTGCATTGATTGTTGTTATATGCATAATGATCTGTGTGAATTGTATTTGGGAATCGTATTTTGATGATGCTAATGCGAGTGGAATAATGCATTAATTGTTTTATTGTTTAAAGAAACGTATAATGCATTTTAATCTTGATGAAATCTCACCCTTACTTTGATGATTTCAGATCGGAGTGATTAGCTGCTCGGGAATTAGTGAGGATGGCTTATAGAGCTGTGCTATTTAGATAGTCCGCGTGTCAGTGTCATGCTCTGGTAGTTGTAACACTGGGGAACGACCGTTTTGGGATTTTTATGGATTTAAACTTGTTCTTATGAGTTATGTTTGGAATAACTAATGATTGATTTATTCCGGATTTTTATGTTATCTTTCCGCTGTGTAAAACATAATCATTGGTTTAAATTACGTTTAACAAGTTCTTCAGTATAAGCATGATCACTGGTTTGTTATTTTTGAATTTTTAAATTGTGACGCCTTTTCGTTATGTTAAATTTTGATTAAATATATAATTCGCGGGGAAATTAGAAGGGGTGTTACATTCACTGCGCGGGGACTGACATGACAAAGTTGATGTTCATTGCACTGGGACTGACGTGATAATGTAGATGACATGTTACTTCTCGGGGACCAATATAATAAAGTTGACGTTCACTGCACGGGGACTAACGTGACAATGTAGATGATCACTGCTCGATGACTAACATGATAAGTTGAAAATTTATTTGTTACTGCTCGGGGACCAATGTAACGTATGAGCACATGATCGCCAGTGCTCCAAATGATTTCACCGAAATGGTAAGCATGGGGATGCGATTGGAAGAAGGAGTTCGAGCAGGACGATTGACCAAAGAAGTTGGATCTCCAAGCAGAACCAAGAAATTTGGAAGTGGTTTCCCAAAGAAGAAAGAATAGGATGTTGGAATGGTATCCCAAGGGAGACTAAGAAGAAACATTAATCACCAACAATAGGTAGCCGCTGTCACACCAGTTGTTATTTCAACTTCAAACATGGGATTTACCCCACAATTTCAACAACAGAATCAACAACCTCGACAACAGGCTCAACCATTCAACAATAATCAGAATCGTGCTCCTAGAATTTTACAATTTGACCCAATGCCGATGTCTTACACGGAATTATATCCTGCTTTAATTGAGAGGAATCTTGTTAAAACTAGAGCACCACCTCCAGTGCCCAATAAGCTACCTAGGTGGTACAAAGCTGATTTGTCTTATCCTTTTCACCAAGGGGCACGTGGACATAATCTCGAACATTGCATAGCTTTGAAGGCTGAAGTCCAAAGATTGGTTAGAGCTAACATTCTTTCTTTAGGGATTTAAATCTGAATGTACAAGCGAATACACTGCCTAATCATGGAGGGCACACTGTAAATATGGTGTATGGATGTCCTAGCCAATATCAAGTCTTCGACATAAACTTGGTAAGATAAGATCTAGTACAGATGCATGCTAATTTATGCATAATGGGTGGTTTTGCTTGACACAACTACATATCTTGTAGGAATTGTTCTAGAGATTCTCATGGATGTTCTACTATAAAAACAGATCTTCAGCGATTAATGGATAACAACTACATTTGAATTCTCATAAATAGGAATGAGAATGAAGTGAATATGATATGATGTTATCCGCATGAGCATTTAGTCTCAGATATCAACTCGGTAACTCCTGAAGTAAATGTCATCATTCCTCATTTCAATATGCCCGAACGCACAGAGATCACATACAATAATCCGAGGGTTCCTGTTTCTCCTTTGATCATCTATCTACCTGGACTTGTTCCTTATGACTATGACAAAGCAGTTCCCTACCAATACAATGCAACAATGATGGAAAATAGGAAAGAAGTCCCCAAACCTACTCTTTCATCCGTAGTTAACATCGCCGAAGTAAGTCGAGTAACTAGGAGTGGGCATGTGCATACCCCATTTCCACCAAAGTAGCTTATTGCTCCTGTGACTAGGAAAAGTCATGTTGATGTACCTGTTATGAATCCTGTAGGAATTCCTGTTGGTAATCCAGACTTAAACACTGATCCATCCAATGAAACCAATATCAATCCTGATTTTGATGAAATTCTAAAATTAATCAAGAAGAGTGAATACAAGGTTGTGGATCAACTGATGCAAGCTCCTTCCAAAATCTCAATACTATCGTTGCTCTTAAACTCTGAAGACCATCGAAAGGCCCTGATGAGAGTTTTGGATCAAGCCTTCGTAGATCCAGACGTGACTATCGATCAATTTGGTGGAATCGTAGCCAACATAACGGCTTGCAACAATTTGAGCTTCTTTGATGAAGAACTCCCTGAAGAGGGTAGGGATCACAATTTTGCTCTGCATATCTCTATGAAAAGCAAGTAAGAGGATTTCTGGGATGGTTGAATTATATCTCCAGATCTATCTCTCAAATGGCTGCTACTTGTGGACCAATATTAAAGCTTCTTTGCAAAAATCAAGAGGTTGCGTGGACAAAAGATTGTCAGGAAGCGTTCGACACTATCAAGGAATACCTGTCGGAACCTCCAATATTGATTCCTTCGATAGAAGGAAAACCACTAGTTATGTACCTTACCATATTAGAAGATTCTATGTGTTATGTTCTTGGACAACAAGATGAAATGGGTAAGAAGGATCATGACATCTATTACTTGAGTAAGAAATTCATAGATTGTTAATCTAGTTACTCCATGCTCGAGAAAACTTGTTATGCTTTGGTATGGGCTTCAAAACGTCTATGCTAGTACATGATAAACCGCACGACTTGGTTAATCTCCAAAATGGATCCAATCAAGTACGTCTTTGAAAATCCTGCCTTAACAGGGAGAATTGCCCGATGGCAGATGCTATTATTTGAATATGACATCGAGTACTGCGCCCAAAAAGCGGTCAAAGGAAGCATTCTCGCCGATCACTTGGCTTATCAACCAATCAACAAATACCAATCTCTCAAGTTTGACTTCCCTGACGAGGATGTTATGTACTTAAAGATGAAAGATTATGACGAACCGTTACCTGAAGAAGGTCCTGATCCTGAATCAAGATGGGGCCTAATTTTTTATGGAGCAATTAACATTTTTGGCAATGGAATTGGGGTAGTCATCATTACTCCCGAGGGTACTCATATCCCGTTTTTCTCCAGATTGCTATTTGATTGCACCAACAACATCATAGAATACGAAGCTTGTATCATGGGTATCGAAGAAGCCATCGACTTAAGGATCAAGATCCTTGACATATATGGAGATTCAGATCTTGTGATCAATCAAATCAAAGACAAGTACGAAACTCATCACCTTGGTTTGATTCCCTACCGAGCTTATGCAAGACGTTTGTTGACTTTCTTCAACAAAGTTGAATTGCATCATATTCCTCGAGATCAGAATCGAATGGAAGATGCCTTGACTACTCTATCTTCCATGTTCAAAGTCAACCATTGGAACAATATGAATAAGATCAACATTAGACGTTTGAAAGACCTGCCTATGTGTTTGCAACTGAAGCAGTCATCAGATAAACCGTGGTTCCACAAAATCAAACGCTTCCTTCAAACTCAGGAGTACCCTCTTGGGGCATCACACAAAGATAAGAAAGCTCTAAGGAGGATTTTTGGCAATTTCTTCCTGAACGAAGATGTGCTATACAAAAGAAACTTCGACATGGTCTTGCTTAGATGTGTGGATAGACACGAAGCAGATATGTTAATACACGAAGTGCATGAAGGGTCCTTTGAAAATCATTCAAATGGACATGAAATGTCCAAGAAAATACGAAGAGCATGTTACTATTGGATGACAATGGAATTCGATTGTTGTAAACACGTTAAGAGATGTCACAAGTGCCAGATCTACACATATAAGATCCACGTGCCACAAACTCTACTCAATGTTCTCTCCTCTCAATGGCCTTTATCCATGTGGGGCATCGACATGATTGGAATGATTGAACCAAAAGCTTCAAACAGTCATCGCTTCATCTTAGTGGCCATCAATTACTTCACCAAATGGGTCAAAGCAACATCTTACGCCAATGTTACAAGACAAGTGGTGGTGAGGTTCATCAAGAACAACCACATTTACCGATACGGAGCTCCAAGAAAGATTATTATAGATAATGGGTCGAACTTGAACAACAAAATGATGAAAGAACTGTGTGATGAATTCAAGATTGAACATCTTAACTCTTCTCCTTACCGACCAAAAATGAATGGTGTTATGGAAGCCGCCAACAAGAACATTAAAAAGATCATCCAGAAAATGGTCATCACATACAAAGACTGGCATGAAATGTTGACATTTGCTTTACATGGGTATCGCACTTCAATATGTACTTCAACATGGGAAATCCCTTTCTCTTTAGTGTATGGCATGAAAGTAGTGCTCCATGTGAAAGTTGAAATCCCATCAATGAGAGTCCTCACGGAGGCTAAGTAATCTGAAGCTGAATGGTGTCAAATCATATATGATCAGTTGAACTTAATCGAAGAAAAACGTATGACCGCTTTGTGTCATGGTGTTACCTGAAATTTCCTAAATACGTTTAAGGGAATGTGTCAAATGCAAACATCCTTACAAGTTAGGGGTCGATCCTGAACGAATATAGGTTCCTTAGGAGGATTTATGAAACCAAGTCAAAGATGTCAGAAAGAAGTGTGTCCACCAAGAGAGTGAACCGAGAAATTGGTCGATTCGACCAAAGCATCAAATAAACCTGGGAAAAAGTTGAGATCGACGTCCATAAGGAAAAAGGGGTCAAGACGAATGTGTCGAAGATGAACCACATCGACTGGATGGATAAAGAAAGCTTGTTGGTTGATTTGACATATTATGGGCTGAGCGAAAGAATTAAACGAAGTTCAGATGTTGTCGAAGACGTAGTCTAAGGGACTTAGGGAAATTTCATTCTTCCTGAGATGTATCAAATCTAGGAGTGGTTAACCCTTTTGAAATCACGAGCGGGAAAGATTCAAATTATGAAGATCGTGGGCAGTCATCTCAAAAAATCGTGGGTGTTAGGCGCCAAGTGGATGGCAAAATCTTATGTAGCAGTTATGTTTTAGTTTCATTTTCGTCCGTTGATTGCCTTAAGCAGTTATCTTGTAAATTACTATAAATAAGTCACTTCGCTGTAATTTTTAGGGGTGTTCACTTGTATTCTCAAACTGCTTACCAACACTCTGTCCAATTCCGTGCTTAAGGAAGAAAGAGTCACTAAGCTTTTGATGTACATGAGTCACCACCTTTATTTTCAATGCAATCAGTTTATCTTTTCAAGTTATCTCTTTAATGTCTTTACTTTTCGGATTCATTTCAAGAAACTTTGCATGAACTTTTGAACACTGCTTGTCGGTCACGAGTCACCAACTAGTTAGTTCGTTGAGTCTTGTTTCGTCCAGAATCTACTGTCGGTCATGAGTTACCAGTCAGTCGGTCGAAATCTCTATGTGGAAAGCCGTTGTACTTGTTCCCTTGGTCTTAGAAAACCGTTTCTTGGCTAGGGCATATTTCGACAGAATCAGTACAACATACAAAATCTTAGCACGCGTCTTAAGATCAACTGGTCGATCTTGCGAGTAACCCTTAGTTTTAGGACATGGGGAGGACCAACACTTGTTTACCATTTTCCACAATAAACAAATTGGCACGCCTGGTGGGACTAAGTGCTAAGTTTGAGAGTTTGAGTTTGTTGTATATCATAGGTGTATGAGACTTAGAAGTGGAAATTTAACAAGCAACAAACCATCTATTAGAAAGCGTATACCTAGGATGACAAATGCTACTTCTGCATCAAACGTGGATGAAATTCCACCGCGAACCCTAGGAACGTCTGACCCAGTCGTTACGCAACTTACACCATTTCTCCAATTACACGACACTATTATTTCAAGGTCAACTGCACCAGTATCAGTCCCTATTCCCCAAACTACACCGGTGAGTCCAGGGCCTGTGGTGGCCACGAGTGCCATTCCGAACACAACAATACCTCGATTTGGTACTGCTACGAATCCCCATATGGAATTATGTATTCCTTAATGGCGGGATATCAATCGACCTCAAGTGCAGTGGTGATGTCCGACAATGCACATAATATGAATGTTCCTTTACAGGGATCTGCAGTATGGGGAAATAGAACAATGTCGCGCAACAGTTAATGCCACCCTTAAATAGTACCTCTGTGGCAGTGTTAAGGCAACAAATGGATGACAGTAACCATGAGTTGTTTAATATGCTAACTCACCAAATGGGTGATGTGTTTAACCTTATAATACAAGAGTCGGTTGAGACTAATAGGAAGTCCGTTGAAACCAACCTACAAGTGATTGCATAGTTAACACATTTGTGTAACTTCTTAGGTGTCCCCAAGCACCTTCCCGACAGGGGCCACTAGTTCGACAGGTCGTACCTGCTCATGGGCACACGGGGGAACTAGAGGAAAAGACTGTGTATCAAGGTCAAGCTGCGACGCCTCAGAGAGACGTTGTTGTCGACCCACCTAGGGTATTGGTTCATAGAGAACAAGAGGCTAACCAGGTTCTCGACCAAATTCGACAAGAGGATTTAGTTGTCGAAAACAACTTGACCAATATTGCCGAGAGAATTATGGCAAAAAATGGTATGAATACCACACTACAAAGGCCAACGTATTTTTCCCCATTATCTGAGTACATTTTGCAAACTAAAAACCCTAGAGGATGGAAAATTCCTAAATATACCAAGTTTGGGGAGAAACAGGGGAATCGACATTCGAGCACATCGCTAGGTACTTGAATGAGTCGGGAGACATGGCGAATAATGAAAGCCTGAGGGTAAAACATTTCCCTTCATCCCTTACTAAGGCAGCCTTCACATGGTTTACCACCTTTCCCCATGATTCTATTGATTCATGGTCGAAGTTAGAGAAACTTTTCATGAACAATTTTATGAGGACCATTCAAAAATTAGTTTGGTCGAGTTATCAAACATTAAGAGAAAGTTCGCCGAAATAATAGATGATTACCTAAATCAGTTTAGATCATTAAAAGAAATGTGCTTTACCCAAGTGCCTGAACATGAACTTGTTCAAATGGCTGCTGGAGGTCTAGACTATTCCATTAGGAAGAAAATAGACCCAACTTTCATCACAAGTATGTCACAACTGGCGGACAGAGTTCGACACCTCGAGCGTCTTTGACTAGAAAAATTTAGACATATTAAGGCTAAGGCTAAAAAAGAAAAAGTAGCCTACGTTGATTATGATGATACATATCCCATATATGAAGCCGAATACATCTCACCGACTGAGGCAAATGTCGATGTGGCTGAATTGAAATCAGGGTCTGTATACGAGTGCAAGTCATTGTTTCCTGCAAAAGGAAAAAAACTCTGTTGTCGAAACTAGTTCAAAAATCCCTACAAAAACTTATACTTTTGATGTTAGTAAATGCGAAGATATTTTTGATGTGTTAGTAAAAGATGGTCAAATCTTAGTACTCCGAAATGCTAAATTACCACCATTAAAACAAAGACAAAAAAGAGGTTTTTGCAAATATCATAACTACCTTGGTCACACAACCTCTCAATGTTTTCTTTTCAGGGATCTGGTCCAGAAATCACTCCAGGAGGGTCGCCTGAAGTTCGTTGCAAGGAGGCAGAAAATCGACACTGACCCTTTGAGACAAGAAGCGGCTTTGTTTGCTGAGCCTGTCGAAATTAATATGGTAGATATCACTAAATTTCCTGACGATAACATGGTTGAGGAAAGCACCGACGAAAGCCCAAATGTCAAGCTAGCTGATGTCTACCCAAAAGACGATGAAGTTTTGATGGGATTTCTTTATCGTTGCAAGAATAAGGGCGCCCAAGTCGGTTTGTGCCCCATATAAATCGCTCTGACTGATAGGGTAACTACTGAGAATTTCCAGAGGTTACATCTGGAGAGAGGGAGAGCCTAATGGAACAAAAGGGATCCCAGGAAGGCGTTTCAGGCCAAGCCAAAGACTTTCATTCCACCAGCTGCTCCGCCCAAGGGCACTTGGATTAATCCCCTAATGGCTGTGGGGGCATCCAATATCGTCGATGATGTGAAGGATGTAAAGGGGAAAGCTCCAATGAGCTACCGTCTCTAAGTTCGATTTGAGAAGAGGAGCCATGTATTTGAAAATTACATGGGGAAGAATCCTATGAGTCGGACCCAGTGGAGGCGGTTTCAAAGGAAGAATTAGGCAACAGATTAAGGAAGTTGCTAACTCAGCCGCAAAAGATTTCGACGAGGCAACTGACGATTTTACCTCCGACTCATAGGAAAGCCTTGACATTCTAGTCAATGTTGTGTTCATACTCCCCGAGGAGTACAATATCCCGACGGAGGTGGAGAACATTGATGATGTCGATGCTGCGGAAATGGCTTTGCACAAGCCAACTTGTTACTTCGTGATGAACAATGGCTCTATTGAGAGCCAAGATGCCTTTTTTGAGAGTCCCGACATGGCTATGAGAAGCCATCTGAAGCCTATGTTGGTTAGGGCAAAGGTTGAAGGAACTTCCATTAACAAAGTGTTAGTGGATTGTAGCACTACAGTTAATATAATGCCACATCACATACTGAAGAAAATCGGTAAATTCGACAGCGACATCAGATCTCACAAAGTGGTCTTGTCGGAATACAAAGGAAAAACAAAGACTACCATGGGAGTAATCCAGGTAGATATAATGGTCGGCTCATTCACTAGGCCGACAATATTTATGGTTATCCAAGGGAAACCAAGTTACAAGTTGCTGGAGGGAAGAGAATGGTTATATGGGATTGGAGTTGTACTATCTTCGATGCACCAACGCCTGATAATTTAGCGAGAAGACGACATCGTGAAAATATTAAGGCCGACCAAGGTTATTTCATGGCAAATGTTAATAATGTCGGCCATAATCAGTTCGACAGGAAGCTATCCAACATTGCTCCTTGTCAACCAGCTGAAGAGGTATATGCCAACTTAAATGATGATGTCTGAGCTAGAGGCTCTACAAAGGATTTCAACATACATTGTCAAAAACAGAATGAATTCGGCCTTAGAAGCTAAAGGGAACATGGCTGTAGAGGCCAATAAACTTCAAATTCCAGAAGAAGTCATTCTGGATATTGAGCCAAAACCACCAGATAAAGCTAAACTTATTGGGGAAGACATCGATAAGCAATGTTTCGACTGCATATACGATGACAAACCTTTGGGTTTTGAGAAGGATCCCATGGCACCCGAAAAAATGTAGCCACAAGATCCTTTAGAAGAAATCGACCTTGGCAAAGATTATGATAAGAGACCAAATTTCATCAGCGTCAACATCGACCAAAAGCTCAAATTTGAGGTAATATCTTTATTGAAAGAATTTAAATATTGTTTTGCTTGGGACTATAATGAAATGTCAGGTTTAAGGAGGGATTTGGTCGAGTTGAGGTTTCCAATAAGAGATGGAAAAAAGCCAGTAAAAAAAAAACCTTGATGCTTTGCTCCAACAGTTATGTCGAAGATCAAAGAGGAGATAGAAAGACTCCTCAAAAGCAGGTTCATCAGAACTGCAAGGTATATCGAGTGGTTGGCCAACATTGTGCCAGTCATTAAGAAAAACGGAAAACTAAGAGTGTGCATTGATTTTAGAGACTTAAATGTTGCCACTCCTAAGGATGAATATGCCATACCGGTGGCTGAAATGCTAGTTGACTCGGATTCTAGTTTTGAATATTTAAGTATGCTTGATGTTTATGCTGGTTATAACCAATTTTTCATTGTAGATGAAGATGTGCCGAAAATGGAGTTTCGTTGCCCGGGGGCATTAGGGACCTATGAATGGGTGGTCATGCCATTCGGCCTGAAGAATGCCAAAGCAACATACCAAAGGGTAATGAATTCTATGTTCCATGATTTTATTGAAGATTTTATGCAGGTTTACATCGATGATATAGTAATAAAGTCGAGTAGTAAACTGATACACTTGGAACACCTTCGAAAATCCTTCGAAAGGATGAGAGAATATGGATTGAAAATGAATCCATTAAAATGTGCTTTTTGTGTGCAGGAAGGAGATTTCCTTGGTTTTGTAGTACATAAAAAGGGCATAGAAGTCAATCAAAGCAAGACCAAAGCCATCATGGACGTCAAACCTCCGTCGACCAAAAAAGAACTTCAGTCTTTGTTGGGTAAAATAAATTTTCTAAGGAGGTTCATATCCAACTTAAGTGGCAAAACTAAAGCATTTTCACCACTGCTTCGACTGAAGAATGAAGAGTTCATCTGGCAAAAGGAGCATCAAGAGGCTTTCGACAAAATCAAAGAATATTTAGTGAAGCCTCCTATATTGGCACGTCCAGTTAGAAATAGGCCTATGAGGTTGTATATAGCAGCCTCATAATCGTCTATAGGAAGTATGTTAGTTCAAGAAGATGCAAGTAGTGTCGAAAGACCTGTGTATTATCTTAGTCGAATGTTAAATGACCCTAAAACTAGGTATAGTGATTTAGAAAAGCTATGCCTATGTCTGTATTTTTCTTGTATTAAACTGAAGCAATATATAAAGCTAGACTTTTCGTGCAGATATAAAGCCAGATTTTTCTTGTATTTTTCGTGCTTAAAAAGATCTTGTCTTTTCAACCAGATTCTAGGAGAAAACGATCTCATAATTACAAAGGCCCATACATTGTTAAGAGAGCCTCCTCTGGAGGTGTTATGACTCTTGCAACCATGGACGGTGATGAACTCCCGCATCCCGTAAACGCCGATGCAATCAAGAAATACTTTGTCTAAAAAAGACAAAAGAATAACTCGGTAAGTCGAAAACCCGAAAAGGGCAGCTTAGGCAAAAATGAGCGCCTCGGTGGACTGAAAACCTGAAAGGGCGGTCCAGGAAAAAAATTAGAGACAATAAACAGAAAATGTATCCTGGTAGATTGAAAACCTGAAAAGTCAATCTAGGATAAAATTAAGGATTAAATAACAAAGTAACTGCATCATTCTGTACTTCGTCAACCTGAAGAATCTTCCATCAACGGATCTTCAATCAAATTTTCTGAAGCAACAAGCACAGTTGGAATTCAAAGTTGTTAGGGAGAATAGCGATTATTGCTTTCAATGTAGCATTTTCCTAATATATTACCATTTCAAACTTTTTTAAATAGTTCATGGAATCACGTCTTTGGCTGATTACCATCCTATACATGAAATTTGAGCCTTGTGCCCATTTGTTTGCCATTCTTGTTTTATTATCCTGCAAAATAATGTATTTTCTTGTGATAATCACTTTTGAAACAAAAACAGAAAAAAAAGTTTTAAATGAATTTTTACTTCTAAAACTTTCAAAATAAAAGCGAGATTTTCCTTTGAATTGCGAACATAGAAGGAACATCAACAGTTATCTCCATGAGTGTTTCGACCTCAAAAAAGGATAAACAACTGCTGAGAAATTTTCTCTTCCCCGAAAGAGATTATCAAGCAATCATATTCTTATCTAAAAATAATTCCCAAACCTGGCACCGCCAGTGAAAAAGTGCTTTTTCTCCCCGGATAAATCTAAAGCATGCAACTTCTGATTCATCACCATTGTTATCTACATATTGCTGAAGATTTTGTTGAGTATCTGATTTAACTACGATAGTGGTCCTTTTCCAAATACGCTTTGTTTTTTTGTTAAGTATCGTCAGCATGCATATGACATTCATGACATTCATTATTCATACATACTTGCATCATTAATGCATTCTTGCATTTTTCAATGTTTGCTTCAATATCATTTGTTTAGGTTGCATTTATTCCTGAAAACAAGTATGGATGTATCATCTCTCCAATAGACTGTCACTCCTAAGCATAAAGAGCACATTCTCTCTCCAGTTCCCCAATCAAGTTCATTCCTCACTGGGTCTAGAATCTTATTTGACAGTTTGTTTCCAGTTCATTCCTGGATAAAACCTTGTCTCCAACCAATTCAGGTATAGAGTTCACAAAAAAATCTACCTGGAAACAATAAGCAATAGCCTCATCACCCGAGCCGCTTATTTCCTTATTATATTTGAACTTATCATAAAACGATTGTTCTTCTTAACAAGTCCAATCATGAAAGTTCAAGAAATCCCCACAGTTGTCTTTCTATTCGAGAAACCTGTATTTTACAATCAAAACACCCACATCTTCTCGAAAAGATCCTCGACACGATTGTAATTGGGAAAATAGAAACTCATTTGAGATATGTTTCCATTACTGTTTGTTATTCACAAGGCTGCATAATCATTAAATTTCTCTCAATAATTACCTTGTTATAGTTATCACTTTGCTGATAATTGGTAATATCTTCAGAACTCATGTCATTTACCATCACAATGTTGATAATCGGTAAATGAGTCTTCATTCCAAATTACCATAAACTATCACTAGGATGATAATTGGTAATATTATGTTTTCTTACCTTAAACAATGTCACCAGGCTGACAGAAGATAATCTCCTTGTTTCCCAAAGTGAAACAGATATTCACTTCCTTTGTGAATCTTTTTCCTAGTGAAACATATACTTGCTTCCCAACAAACAGGATTCTCATTTCTTAGACAGATAGAGACATCCTCACAGATATTTTTAACTAGTTGTGTCACCCTTTGGTACCTCCTGGGTAAATTTTTCTTGCAATCACTTTGCATCATTAGCATTTTTTGGTATCTTAGGCCCAAATTTGGTGTATTATGATATTTAAGTCTTTTCCTACCTATCGAGACAAATATTTTCATCTTCATATATCAGGTTGAAGAAACTTAAATAGAGGAATCTGTCATACCCCAAATTTTGACCTAAGATACCATCGCATATCATTCACATATGCATCATTGCATCACTAACAAATTTCAGAACAAGTTAGCTTGTGTGTGTGCTCCTTGAGCCAAATTAGGATTTTGAATCAAATCTTTCATCTGTTCAAGATATGATCAATTAGGTTTTGAGTCTTCACTAACCACTAATCATCTATCTTCATCAATCATCAACATGTGATCTTCAAATTCCAATCATTTCCTCAAGATCAATCTTGAATCGACCAAATTAGGGTTTTGATCCAGGATGGTGTATCATTGGCTTTTTGCTCAATGAGTGCCCTAATTTCTTGGAGCATGATCTCAAAATCACCAATGAAATATCTTGACCTAATTTCTTAATTCAAAACATCTCCAAAGCCATGGTTGATCATCATAGAAATTCTGAATCATTTGACAAAAAGTCAATTGTCCAGATCAATCAAACTTTGACTTTTTGGTCAACTTTTAAAATTCAAAATTTTCAATCATCAAAGCATTTCATATTATCCATCATGATCGTCAAAAAGAAAAAATGTGCGAAGAAGTCAACAAAAAGTCAAAACTTCATTTTTCTAAACACTTGGAAAAAAAATTTAAGTGTTTTTTTATCACTTTTCACCATTTTCATGGCCATTTTTCACCTAGATCCATTTTGATTCAAGAAATACTTCCAACATGAAACTTGTAGATCTTGTTCCAAGCCTTCCAAAATGTCCAAGAACATGAAAAATAATTGTGTGGAGCTAGGGTTTTGAAATTAGAACTTATAGGTCCATAAACATGAATTATAGGTCATTTTCTCTAAGTTTTCAAGTCATTCTTGCCAAAATCCTCTTCTAGAAGCCTTGTCATCACCAAGGGATAAGTTTTCACTCAAAAATATCTTGAGATCATGATTCAAAGGAATATAAGAACACTTGAGTTTTTAACCATGGTTTGCAAAGTTAACCATGTGCATTAAATGCAAAGATTCCATTCTTACCTCTTAAGCCAACTTACAAAACTCCTTCAATCTTATCTTGCCTTGCTTGCCAAATATCTTGGCCTATAAATAGAGGTCATTACTTCATTGAAAACTACACCAAAACAACCATAAGCTTGTTTTCTCTTTCTTTTTTTAAGTTGCAAGTTTCAAAGTTCTAAAATGCGAGAATTACAAATCTCGAAAGCTTGCAAGTTCTGATCAATCTCAAGCTTCAAACACTCTTCAAATACCATTAGGAAGTTTTTATAAATATCACTCCATCACAAAAATAACCCAAACTCAGAATTGCTTTCAAAACTCCAAAAGTGTGCAAATTGAGCCTTAACCATCAAACTTCCAATACACTTGTGCATTCTTCAATCTTTCACTTCAAACATCATCCATACACTCCATATAAGTGATCCAAACCCTTAGATCACATCTGTAACATCTCCAACATCAAAATTGAATCACACTTCAAGCTATGGCAGTTGGACTTGGGCAGATTGTGTAACACCCCAATTCTACCCAAAGTTTTATATGCAAAAATCAGAGTAATTTTAAAATTCCATAAATTAAATACTGAGGCGTTACACCATCAAAACAAATCACTTTAAAACAGTTTACTTTAAAGTATAAAATTTCAGATACATAGCATCGCAGGAAAACATAAATTGATTCATAGAAATCAAAACATCTCTTTTATTAAACTTCCTTATCAACATCGTGTTTTATGAATTATGGTTCTTATTCACAAAAGGAATGGTAATAAACAACAACAACAAGACGACATAAATATTTTCCCCCGAGTGCTACGTATCAGAGTGACACTGACTCGACTAACAACAGCTATAGACTCCGTCTTCAAAACTTGCACGTTACCAATATATAGGTAACGGCGAAACAAGTAAAGGGTGAGATACTCCAAAACATATAATTAAAGGCATGATAATATATATATATATATATATATATATATATATATATATATATATATATATTTATAGTTTCGGATTTATAGAGGGTATAGATTAATAAGTGTAATTCCAACACATAATCAAAACTCACTTACTTTACTAGTCATCCTATTGTGTATAATCTACACTTTATCACCATAACCTCATCGGCATAAACGTCACAACAACACATAAACTCCCATCACCACGAAATCGTCACGAGCTAATACATCACTAATTAACACGACAGTCTTAAATAACAACATCAACCAACAACATTAAATAATGCTAAAAATATGAGCAACACACACAAATCATCACAAATTGGCTAAAGCCCATCTTCGCTTTTGGCATAAAGCCCATCTTCGCTTTTGGCATAAAGCCCATCATCACAACATCATCACAAAATGTTTAAGTGTTTTATTCGGTTAAAAGTAAGACTTTTTAAGTGTTTTAAATGCTTTCAAAAAATGTTTTCTTCTTGATTTTCAAACCTAATATTTTTCAAAACAATCATGTGAATAACTTTCACTTTTCAAACCTTTTCAAAATATTCAAAATGTTTTAATAAACTTACACACCTCTTTTCCATGATCGATTCGATTAAATCTTTGAAAATACAAACTGAACTAGGTTCTTTTCTTCGAAAATCTTTTAAACTCAAAATCAAATTGGTCATGGGCCTCCCTCACGGTGTAAGTCCCAACCCTCCTATGTACATATTTAATTTCCTTGTACATATCCACCCTTTCGTGTACATATTCAATTCCTTGTACATATTCAACCATCTTTGTAAATATTCAAGTATAACTAGCTTCGTTCTCTAGTTTTATCCGCTTGTTCATACACCAATTCCACTGATATTAAGAGGAGCATTATTCTTGGTGAAACCGCTCTTATTCCAGTGGGCCTCCCTTAAGGTGTAAGTCTCACTCCTTTGCATATATCCAAGTACACTAGCTTTATTTTCTTATTTTATACACTTGTTTATATATTTCCTTCATAAACTCCTATGAATGCACACACACACACACACACACACACACACACACACACACTTTGTCATATATATACTTGTTCATGTTTATTTATGTCATTACAACTAGTATCACAACTAGGTTCCCCATAGCCTCCTCTTGGGCTTTGTACAAAAGAACTCCCTCGTTGAGTTAGCCTCCGCTTGGGCTTCGTACAAAAGAACTCCCTCGTTGAGTTAGCCTCCTCCTAGGCTTCGTAGAAAAGAACTCCCTCATTGAGTTTAGCCTTCTCTTGGGCCTCATACAAGAAAGATATCTGGAAATCTCTAGCAGCCTCCTATTGGGCTTCCAATACTAAGAATCACCTTCGCTAGGATAGAACCCAAAGAGTATGGTTTCCCGGTGAAATCACTCTTAAAGCCAAGCTAGCCATACCCTATAGCCTCCTCTTGGGCTCCCAATACAAGGACCCTTGATGTCCCTCGAAAAACCTCCTCTTGGGCTCACAATACAAGGATCCTCGATGTCCCTCTAATAGCCTCCTCTTGGGGTTACAATACAAGTACACACATGCTTCTTAAAAGCATCCCCTAAACAATAATAAAACATTTCTCCTAAGAGATAAAACATGAATCATCTCTAGGGAAGAAGTATCTCATCTATAGCATCACATACAAATCAAACATACAAATTAAACATTTTTCAAATCAATCACTTTTTCAAACAAACAAAACATATTTCTTAAACTGTAAGTGGCAACGCTTGTACACTCAAGCAAAATGCATGCTTACAATGAAAGATTCAACGTTTTCAAACATCTTTCTTAATTGTAAGTGGCAACGTATACTCAAGCAAAACACCCAATGCTTACAATGAAAGATTTAAACAATTAAATTTTCAAAATTTATGTGATGAAATAGATTAGATACATTTTCATTAAGATGACACTTGTCGTTGTCTCTTAAAATTTTGCTTCAATAGCACATAAGTGGGAACTACGATTGCTCGACTTTCTCAACCTCCTTTGGAGAATACGTAGGCACAAGGTCTCACCTTGGCGAGCATGCTTCTTTCTCCCTCAAATCAAACAAACCTTAGTTTCCCTTAGATCCGAGCTGCGGATGCTTTGATTCCTCTAGGGGATATGTATGAAGAGGATCCATAAACATAACCATAACCGACTCCATGAGACACGACTATGTTATGCATGTGGTACCCATCGCTTTGTCCATAATTAGGGACACTTGGCATAAAGCCGATCTTCGCTCGGCGTAAAGCCATCATCGCTTGGCATAAAGCCCTCTTCGCTTATGATATGTATGTGACTCGACAATAAAACAATACAACACAAAACATCATCATCGCTCATCCAAATTGGCATAAAGCCCACATCGCCATAATTTATCCAAAACAAGATAAATATATCATCGCATCATAATTGCATTATGCAAACATCATTAATAAATTCACCAAAAGTCATGCATTCACAAATCGGAAGCATTTATTAACAACATCAATTTAATCGTCACATCATCATGTACAAAACATATATCATCGCATTGCATATCAACAAGTATTCATTAATAAATACACCGTCGCGCAAATCTTACGTTTTTTCACACCGCATTATTATTAATTAATTTACTAAATTTCGAAAACGGGAAAATAGCCAAACACCTAAAATCGTCGCAAAAGCCATTCCTAATAACCGGTATTAATCATAATCGTCGACGTCGAAATCGGATTGTCCATGCGTGCCTTAAATCTACTAAAACACCGTCCGATTCACTTTTACCGTAAATTGGCCTATTTCGGGTCGTCTCGTAAAAACTCGTAATTTCCAAAAACTAACCTCACCACTACGTTCTACACGTCGAACTTAGCTAGCACGTCAATTTTCGTTGAATTCGGAGCAATTTGCTACGCCGTCGAATTTACCGAAATCGAAAAATCGGAACATAATCGGGTCCTAAATTTAATCGGCTAATTTTTACCTTAATTATATTTTATAGATACCAAAGATTATTATGTGGTATTGGAATTTTTGAAGAAAACAGAAGCTAAATGCCATGGAAAATTATGCAGAAGATTTCCATGACAGAAAACAGCAAAAATTGGTTAACAGCAAAAACGCATGGTTTTTCCTTCAATTCCTTTTTCTCTACACTATATGGGGACGGACGTCCCACCCTTCAATGGACAAGGGAGGCGGGTGCCTCAACCTTGGGGGTTAACAGCAAAAACGCATGGTTTTTCCTTCAATTCCGTTTTCTTACATTTTTTTAAAATATTTTCTTGTTTTCTAGTTTTTACAGGTAGTTTTTTCACCATTTCCATTTCTATTTCAATTTTCATTTTCATTTCTATTTTCATTTTCATTCTATAATCTATACACCACAATACTAATAACAACACACTCCTAATCTCCACACACAATTCAACTTTTCTAAAACAATTTCAACAATCATCCAACAAAACCCTATAGCCCAACTATCAACTTTTTCCTCAATCCAAACTAAATCCACCAAACCCTAACAATGGGAAATGGAAATCAAACCATCAAACACCCAACTCACAACCTCAACACAAATTTTCAACCCCTCTAAATATTTCCACATTCAACCAACAAAATCATAAAACTCTACTATCAATTTTCCCCAAATCCAACATATATCATCAAACCCTAACTATAATGAAATGGAAGAAATCAAACCCCTTACCTAGTAAGCTTGGATGATCCATGAAGTTTCTACAAAGCCCAACTCCAAGCTTCCTCTCTTGCACTCTTGCTCTTCTTCTTCTTCTTCTCTAAACCCTCTTCTTTTTCCTCTCAAGTTTCTATTTTTGGCTTTGTTTTTCAAATGGGAAGAAATGAGGAAAAATGTCTTTTATAAGTTATTTCTACTAGTTTCCTCACATGCTCTTGTTTGGTTTTGGTGTGTTAGGTTGGAAAGAAAAACAAGGAAAGTGTTTCATAGGTTGTTTTCCTTACTAGCAACCAAGGGTGTAAAACCCAATTCTAACAATTAATCCTCACACTCCTAACCAATTATATCATTAATATAATTAATTCAATCAATTAAAATAATTCCGGGGAATTAAAATATCGGATCCGAATAATATTTTACCGGACCGAACAGAACGTCGCCAGATAAATTAATAGATATATTAATTAATATAATTATTTTCGTCGCCACAAAAATCGTCAAACGGTAATTCAAAATATTAATATAATAATATTAAATAAAAACGGGCGTTACAGATTGTTCCAGGCTATCTCAAAGAAAGCTGAGCACTTCTACACCTTCCAAAAGGTCCAGTGAAGTTATACAAATCATCAAAACACTTCTGGAACAACTCCTTCGAGGAATTCAATTTCTGCTTGAAGAGGTAAGTTGCTAAACTTCGAATTCTACAATTTTTGCATTCCAGTTTAAAAATTGCTATGCTACTATGTTTCTGCATGTGTAAGGATCATAAACCCTCAATCAATTGCTTGAATTGGTGCACATACACGATTTCACGATCAAAAGTTAAAACTAGAGATCATCTATTTTTGTGCAAATTCAGTCACCTTACACTTAAAATAAATGAAATTAATTACTATCATCATGTTCCTGGTGAAAATTCGAGCAAGTTTGATGTTTACATCATTCAATTTCATTGACAAATGAAGGAGATACGAATTGGAAGGATTGAGGAAGAAGATGATGATCCTCGCCTATTTTTCTGATTATTCAAAAATTCAAAATCTTGTTTTAATATATATTTAATGGTTGTTGATGAATGACCGGATGAAACATCCACCCTGGTGGTAGCACGCGGGCTCTTAGTCTCTTGCCATGCCATAGGTCTAGGGTTCGAATCCCCTGACACCTTTTCTTTTTTCAAACTTACCACTTTTCTTCCATTTTCAACTATTTTTCAAAACTGATTTTCCAAACCTGTTTTCAAATATATTTAATTCAAGGTGTATAAATGACAAGCCACAAACATGGCTTAGTGGTTAAACTTTTCACATGCAAGTCTAAGATCCTGAGTTCAAACCCCTTTAGAACCAAAACATTCTTTTTATCACTTGTTTTCTAACAAACTTCAACATTTTCAAAAACCAATCAAAACTTCTCATTTTGAGATGATTTTTTGCACACTTGTCATTTAATATATCTATTTTATGATTATGTCAAAAAATTCCAAAAAATATTTTCTTTTGATATATTTTTATTCGGTTAAAAGTAAGACTTTTTAAGTGTTTTAAATGCTTTCAAAAAATGTTTTCTTCTTGATTTTCAAACCTAATATTTTTCAAAACAATCATGTGAATAACTTTCACTTTTCAAACCTTTTCAAAATATTCAAAATGTTTTAATAAACTTACACACCTCTTTTCCATGATCGATTCGATTAAATCTTTGAAAATACAAACTGAACTAGGTTCTTTTCTTCGAAAATCTTTTAAACTCAAAATCAAATTGGTCATGGGCCTCCCTCACGGTGTAAGTCCCAACCCTCCTATGTACATATTTAATTTCCTTGTACATATCCACCCTTTCGTGTACATATTCAATTCCTTGTACATATTCAACCATCTTTGTAAATATTCAAGTATAACTAGCTTCGTTCTCTAGTTTTATCCGCTTGTTCATACACCAATTCCACTGATATTAAGAGGAGCATTATTCTTGGTGAAACCGCTCTTATTCCAGTGGGCCTCCCTTAAGGTGTAAGTCTCACTCCTTTGCATATATCCAAGTACACTAGCTTTATTTTCTTATTTTATACACTTGTTTATATATTTCCTTCATAAACTCCTATGAATGCACACACACACACACACACACACACACTTTGTCATATATATACTTGTTCATGTTTATTTATGTCATTACAACTAGTATCACAACTAGGTTCCCCATAGCCTCCTCTTGGGCTTTGTACAAAAGAACTCCCTCGTTGAGTTAGCCTCCGCTTGGGCTTCGTACAAAAGAACTCCCTCGTTGAGTTAGCCTCATCCTAGGCTTCGTAGAAAAGAACTCCCTCATTGAGTTTAGCCTTCTCTTGGGCCTCATACAAGAAAGATATCTGGAAATCTCTAGCAGCCTCCTATTGGGCTTCCAATACTAAGAATCACCTTCGCTAGGATAGAACCCAAAGAGTATGGTTTCCCGGTGAAATCACTCTTAAAGCCAAGCTAGCCATACCCTATAGCCTCCTCTTGGGCTCCCAATACAAGGACCCTTGATGTCCCTCGAAAAACCTCCTCTTGGGCTCACAATACAAGGACCCTCGATGTCCCTCTAATAGCCTCCTCTTGGGGTTACAATACAAGTACACACATGCTTCTTAAAAGCATCCCCTAAACAATAATAAAACATTTCTCCTAAGAGATAAAACATGAATCATCTCTAGGGAAGAAGTATCTCATCTATAGCATCACATACAAATCAAACATACAAATTAAACATTTTTCAAATCAATCACTTTTTCAAACAAACAAAACATATTTCTTAAACTGTAAGTGGCAACGCTTGTACACTCAAGCAAAATGCACAGTGCTTACAATGAAAGATTCAACGTTTTTCAAACATCTTTCTTAATTGTAAGTGGCAACGCTTGTATACTCAAGCAAAACACCCAATGCTTACAATGAAAGATTTAAACAATTAAATTTTCAAAAATTTATGTGATGAAATAGATTAGATACATTTTTCATTAAGATGACACTTGTCGTTGTCTCTTAAAATTTTGCTTCCAATAGCACATAAGTGGGAACTACGATTGCTCTGACTTTCTCAACCTCCTTTGGAGAATACGTAGGCACAAGGTCTCACCCTTGGCGAGCATGCTTCTTTCTCCCTCAAATCAAACAAACCTTAGTTTCCCTTAGATCTGAGCTGCAGATGCTTTGATTCCCTCTAGGGGATATGTATGAAGAGGATCCATAAACATAACCATAACCGACTCCATGAGACACGACTATGTTATGCATGTGGTACCCATCGCTTTGTCCATAATTAGGGACACTTGGCATAAAGCCGATCTTCGCTCGGCGTAAAAGCCATCATCGCTTGGCATAAAAGCCCTCTTCGCTTATGATATGTATGTGACTCGACAATAAAACAATACAACACAAAACATCATCATCGCTCATCCAAATTGGCATAAAGCCCACATCGCCATAATTTATCCAAAACAAGATAAATATATCATCGCATCATAATTGCATTATGCAAACATCATTAATAAATTCACCAAAAGTCATGCATTCACAAATCGGAAGCATTTATTAACAACATCAATTTAATCGTCACATCATCATGTACAAAACATATATCATCGCATTGCATATCAACAAGTATTCATTAATAAATACACCGTCGCAAATCTTACGTTTTTTCACACCGCATTATTATTAATTAATTTACTAAATTTCGAAAACGGGAAAATAGCCAAACACCTAAAATCGTCGCAAAAGCCATTCCTAATAACCGGTATTAATCATAATCGTCGACGTCGAAATCGGATTGTCCATGCGTGCCTTAAATCTACTAAAACACCGTCCGATTCAATTTTACCGTAAATTGGCCTATTTCGGGTCGTCTCGTAAAAACTCGTAATTTCCAAAAACTAACCTCACCACTACGTTCTACACGTCGAACTTAGCTAGCACGTCAATTTTCGTTGAATTCGGAGCAATTTGCTACGCCGTCGAATTTACTACCGAAATCGAAAAATCGGAACATAATCGGGTCCTAAATTTAATCGGCTAATTTTTACCTTAATTATATTTTATAGATACCAAAGATTATTATGTGGTATTGGAATTTTTGAAGAAAACAGAAGCTAAATGCCATGGAAAATTATGCAGAAGATTTCCATGACTGAAAACAGCAAAAATTGGTTAACAGCAAAAACGCATGGTTTTTCCTTCAATTCCTTTTTCTCTACACTATATGGGGACGGACGTCCCACCCTTCAATGGACAAGGGAGGCGGGTGCCTCAACCTTGGGGGTTAACAGCAAAAACGCATGGTTTTTCCTTCAATTCCGTTTTCTTACATTTTTTTAAAATATTTTCTTGTTTTCTAGTTTTTACAGGTAGTTTTTTCACCATTTCCATTTCTATTTCAATTTTCATTTTCATTTCTATTTTCATTTTCATTCTATAATCTATACACCACAATACTAATAACAACACACTCCTAATCTCCACACACAATTCAACTTTTCTAAAACAATTTCAACAATCATCCAACAAAACCCTATAGCCCAACTATCAACTTTTTCCTCAATCCAAACTAAATCCACCAAACCCTAACAATGGGAAATGGAAATCAAACCATCAAACACCCAACTCACAACCTCAACACAAATTTTCAACCCCTCTAAATATTTCCACATTCAACCAACAAAATCATAAAACTCTACTATCAATTTTCCCCAAATCCAACATATATCATCAAACCCTAACTATAATGAAATGGAAGAAATCAAACCCCTTACCTAGTAAGCTTGGATGATCCATGAAGTTTCTACAAAGCCCAACTCCAAGCTTCCTCTCTTGCACTCTTGCTCTTCTTCTTCTTCTTCTCTAAACCCTCTTCTTTTTCCTCTCAAGTTTCTATTTTTGGCTTTGTTTTTCAAATGGGAAGAAATGAGGAAAAATGTCTTTTATAAGTTATTTCTACTAGTTTCCTCACATGCTCTTGTTTGGTTTTGGTGTGTTAGGTTGGAAAGAAAAACAAGGAAAGTGTTTCATAGGTTGTTTTCCTTACTAGCAACCAAGGGTGTAAAACCCAATTCTAACAATTAATCCTCACACTCCTAACCAATTATATCATTAATATAATTAATTCAATCAATTAAAATAATTCCGGGGAATTAAAATATCGGATCCGAATAATATTTTACCGGACCGAGAACGTCGCCAGATAAATTAATAGATATATTAATTAATATAATTATTTTCGCCACACAAAATCGTCAACGGTAATTCAAAATATTAATATAATAATATTAAATAAAAGCAGGCGTTGATTGTTCCGGCTATCTCAAAGAAAGTGAGCACTTCTACACCTTCCAAAGGTCCGAAGTTATACAAATCATCAAAACATACGGAACAACTCCTTGAGGAATTCAATTTCGCTTGAAGAGGTAAGTTGCTAAACTTCGAATTCTACAATTTTTGCATTCCAGTTTAAAAATTGCTATGCTACTATGTTTCTGCATGTGTAAGGATCATAAACCCTCAATCAATTGCTTGAATTGGTGCACATACACGATTTCACGATCAAAAGTTAAAACTAGAGATCATCTATTTTTGTGCAAATTCAGTCACCTTACACTTAAAATAAATGAAATTAATTACTATCATCATGTTCCTGGTGAAAATTCGAGCAAGTTTGATGTTTACATCATTCAATTTCATTGACAAATGAAGGAGATACGAATTGGAAGGATTGAGGAAGAAGATGATGATCCTCGCCTATTTTTCTGATTATTCAAAAATTCAAAATCTTGTTTTAATATATATTTAATGGTTGTTGATGAATGACCGGATGAAACATCCACCCTGGTGGTAGCACGCGGGCTCTTAGTCTCTTGCCATGCCATAGGTCTAGGGTTCGAATCCCCTGACACCTTTTCTTTTTTCAAACTTACCACTTTTCTTCCATTTTCAACTATTTTTCAAAACTGATTTTCCAAACCTGTTTTCAAATATATTTAATTCAAGGTGTATAAATGACAAGCCACAAACATGGCTTAGTGGTTAAACTTTTCACATGCAAGTCTAAGATCCTGAGTTCAAACCCCTTTAGAACCAAAACATTCTTTTTATCACTTGTTTTCTAACAAACTTCAACATTTTCAAAACCAATCAAAACTTCTCATTTTGAGATGATTTTTTGCACACTTGTCATTTAATATATCTATTTTATGATTATGTCAAAAAATTCCAAAAAATATTTTCTTTTGATATATTTTTATTCGGTTAAAAGTAAGACTTTTTAAGTGTTTTAAATGCTTTCAAAAAATGTTTTCTTCTTGATTTTCAAACCTAATATTTTTCAAAACAATCATGTGAATAACTTTCACTTTTCAAACCTTTTCAAAATATTCAAAATGTTTTAATAAACTTACACACCTCTTTTCCATGATCGATTCGATTAAATCTTTGAAAATACAAATGAACTAGGTTCTTTTCTTGAAAATCTTTTAAACTCAAAATCAAATTGGTCATGGGCCTCCCTCACGGTGTAAGTCCCAACCCTCCTATGTACATATTTAATTTCCTTGTACATATCCACCCTTTCGTGTACATATTCAATTCCTTGTACATATTCAACCATCTTTGTAAATATTCAAGTATAACTAGCTTCGTTCTCTAGTTTTATCCGCTTGTTCATACACCAATTCCACTGATATTAAGAGGAGCATTATTCTTGGTGAAACCGCTCTTATTCCAGTGGGCCTCCCTTAAGGTGTAAGTCTCACTCCTTTGCATATATCCAAGTACACTAGCTTTATTTTCTTATTTTATACACTTGTTTATATATTTCCTTCATAAACTCCTATGAATGCACACACACACACACACACACACACACACTTTGTCATATATATACTTGTTCATGTTTATTTATGTCATTACAACTAGTATCACAACTAGGTTCCCCATAGCCTCCTCTTGGGCTTTGTACAAAAGAACTCCCTCGTTGAGTTAGCCTCCGCTTGGGCTTCGTACAAAAGAACTCCCTCGTTGAGTTAGCCTCCTCCTAGGCTTCGTAGAAAAGAACTCCCTCATTGAGTTTAGCCTTCTCTTGGGCCTCATACAAGAAAGATATCTGGAAATCTCTAGCAGCCTCCTATTGGGCTTCCAATACTAAGAATCACCTTCGCTAGGATAGAACCCAAAGAGTATGGTTTCCCGGTGAAATCACTCTTAAAGCCAAGCTAGCCATACCCTATAGCCTCCTATTGGGCTCCCAATACAAGGACCCTTGATGTCCCTCGAAAAACCTCCTCTTGGGCTCACAATACAAGGACCCTCGATGTCCCTCTGATAGCCTCCTCTTGGGGTTACAATACAAGTACACACATGCTTCTTAAAAGCATCCCCTAAACAATAATAAAACATTTCTCCTAAGAGATAAAACATGAATCATCTCTAGGGAAGAAGTATCTCATCTATAGCATCACATACAAATCAAACATACAAATTAAACATTTTTCAAATCAATCACTTTTTCAAACAAACAAAACATCTTTCTTAAACTGTAAGTGGCAACGCTTGTACACTCAAGCAAAATGCACAGTGCTTACAATGAAAGATTCAACGTTTTTCAAACATCTTTCTTAATTGTAAGTGGCAACGCTTGTATACTCAAGCAAAACACCCAATGCTTACAATGAAAGATTTAAACAATTAAATTTTCAAAAATTTATGTGATGAAATAGATTAGATACATTTTTCATTAAGATGACACTTGTCGTTGTCTCTTAAAATTTTGCTTCCAATAGCACATAAGTGGGAACTACGATTGCTCTGACTTTCTCAACCTCCTTTGGAGAATACGTAGGCACAAGGTCTCACCCTTGGCGAGCATGCTTCTTTCTCCCTCAAATCAAACAAACCTTAGTTTCCCTTAGATCTGAGCTGCAGATGCTTTGATTCCCTCTAGGGGATATGTATGAAGAGGATCCATAAACATAACCATAACCGACTCCATGAGACACGACTATGTTATGCATGTGGTACCCATCGCTTTGTCCATAATTAGGGACACTTGGCATAAAGCCGATCTTCGCTCGGCGTAAAAGCCATCATCGCTTGGCATAAAAGCCCTCTTCGCTTATGATATGTATGTGACTCGACAATAAAACAATACAACACAAAACATCATCATCGCTCATCCAAATTGGCATAAAGCCCACATCGCCATAATTTATCCAAAACAAGATAAATATATCATCGCATCATAATTGCATTATGCAAACATCATTAATAAATTCACCAAAAGTCATGCATTCACAAATCGGAAGCATTTATTAACAACATCAATTTAATCGTCACATCATCATGTACAAAACATATATCATCGCATTGCATATCAACAAGTATTCATTAATAAATACACCGTCGCAAATCTTACGTTTTTTCACACCGCATTATTATTAATTAATTTACTAAATTTCGAAAACGGGAAAATAGTCAAACACCTAAAATCGTCGCAAAAGCCATTCCTAATAACCGGTATTAATCATAATCGTCGACGTCGAAATCGGATTGTCCATGCGTGCCTTAAATCTACTAAAACACCGTCCGATTCACTTTTACCGTAAATTGGCCTATTTCGGGTCGTCTCGTAAAAACTCGTAATTTCCAAAAACTAACCTCACCACTACGTTCTACACGTCGAACTTAGCTAGCACGTCAATTTTCGTTGAATTCGGAGCAATTTGCTACGCCGTCGAATTTACCGAAATCGAAAAATCGGAACATAATCGGGTCCTAAATTTAATCGGCTAATTTTTACCTTAATTATATTTTATAGATACCAAAGATTATTATGTGGTATTGGAATTTTTGAAGAAAACAGAAGCTAAATGCCATGGAAAATTATGCAGAAGATTTCCATGACTGAAAACAGCAAAAATTGGTTAACAGCAAAAACGCATGGTTTTTCCTTCAATTCCTTTTTCTCTACACTATATGGGGACGGACGTCCCACCCTTCAATGGACAAGGGAGGCGGGTGCCTCAACCTTGGGGGTTAACAGCAAAAACGCATGGTTTTTCCTTCAATTCCGTTTTCTTACATTTTTTTAAAATATTTTCTTGTTTTCTAGTTTTTACAGGTAGTTTTTTCACCATTTCCATTTCTATTTCAATTTTCATTTTCATTTCTATTTTCATTTTCATTCTATAATCTATACACCACAATACTAATAACAACACACTCCTAATCTCCACACACAATTCAACTTTTCTAAAACAATTTCAACAATCATCCAACAAAACCCTATAGCCCAACTATCAACTTTTTCCTCAATCCAAACTAAATCCACCAAACCCTAACAATGGGAAATGGAAATCAAACCATCAAACACCCAACTCACAACCTCAACACAAATTTTCAACCCCTCTAAATATTTCCACATTCAACCAACAAAATCATAAAACTCTACTATCAATTTTCCCCAAATCCAACATATATCATCAAACCCTAACTATAATGAAATGGAAGAAATCAAACCCCTTACCTAGTAAGCTTGGATGATCCATGAAGTTTCTACAAAGCCCAACTCCAAGCTTCCTCTCTTGCACTCTTGCTCTTCTTCTTCTTCTCTAAACCCTCTTCTTTTTCCTCTCAAGTTTCTATTTTTGGCTTTGTTTTTCAAATGGGAAGAAATGAGGAAAAATGTCTTTTATAAGTTATTTCTACTAGTTTCCTCACATGCTCTTGTTTGGTTTTGGTGTGTTAGGTTGGAAAGAAAAACAAGGAAAGTGTTTCATAGGTTGTTTTCCTTACTAGCAACCAAGGGTGTAAAACCCAATTCTAACAATTAATCCTCACACTCCTAACCAATTATATCATTAATATAATTAATTCAATCAATTAAAATAATTCCGGGGAATTAAAATATCGGATCCGAATAATATTTTACGGACCGACGTCGCAGATAAATTAATAGATATATTAATTAATATAATTATTTTCGTCGCCACAAAAATCGTCAAACGGTAATTCAAAATATTAATATAATAATATTAAATAAAAACGGGCGTTACAGATTGTTCCAGGCTATCTCAAAGAAAGCTGAGCACTTCTACACCTTCCAAAAGGTCCAGTGAAGTTATACAAATCATCAAAACACTTCTGGAACAACTCCTTCGAGGAATTCAATTTCTGCTTGAAGAGGTAAGTTGCTAAACTTCGAATTCTACAATTTTTGCATTCCAGTTTAAAAATTGCTATGCTACTATGTTTCTGCATGTGTAAGGATCATAAACCCTCAATCAATTGCTTGAATTGGTGCACATACACGATTTCACGATCAAAAGTTAAAACTAGAGATCATCTATTTTTGTGCAAATTCAGTCACCTTACACTTAAAATAAATGAAATTAATTACTATCATCATGTTCCTGGTGAAAATTCGAGCAAGTTTGATGTTTACATCATTCAATTTCATTGACAAATGAAGGAGATACGAATTGGAAGGATTGAGGAAGAAGATGATGATCCTCGCCTATTTTTCTGATTATTCAAAAATTCAAAATCTTGTTTTAATATATATTTAATGGTTGTTGATGAATGACCGGATGAAACATCCACCCTGGTGGTAGCACGCGGGCTCTTAGTCTCTTGCCATGCCATAGGTCTAGGGTTCGAATCCCCTGACACCTTTTCTTTTTTCAAACTTACCACTTTTCTTCCATTTTCAACTATTTTTCAAAACTGATTTTCCAAACCTGTTTTCAAATATATTTAATTCAAGGTGTATAAATGACAAGCCACAAACATGGCTTAGTGGTTAAACTTTTCACATGCAAGTCTAAGATCCTGAGTTCAAACCCCTTTAGAACCAAAACATTCTTTTTATCACTTGTTTTCTAACAAACTTCAACATTTTCAAAAACCAATCAAAACTTCTCATTTTGAGATGATTTTTTGCACACTTGTCATTTAATATATCTATTTTATGATTATGTCAAAAAATTCCAAAAAATATTTTCTTTTGATATATTTTTATTCGGTTAAAAGTAAGACTTTTTAAGTGTTTTAAATGCTTTCAAAAAATGTTTTCTTCTTGATTTTCAAACCTAATATTTTTCAAAACAATCATGTGAATAACTTTCACTTTTCAAACCTTTTCAAAATATTCAAAATGTTTTAATAAACTTACACACCTCTTTTCCATGATCGATTCGATTAAATCTTTGAAAATACAAACTGAACTAGGTTCTTTTCTTCGAAAATCTTTTAAACTCAAAATCAAATTGGTCATGGGCCTCCCTCACGGTGTAAGTCCCAACCCTCCTATGTACATATTTAATTTCCTTGTACATATCCACCCTTTCGTGTACATATTCAATTCCTTGTACATATTCAACCATCTTTGTAAATATTCAAGTATAACTAACTTCGTTCTCTAGTTTTATCCGCTTGTTCATACACCAATTCCACTGATATTAAGAGGAGCATTATTCTTGGTGAAACCGCTCTTATTCCAGTGGGCCTCCCTTAAGGTGTAAGTCTCACTCCTTTGCATATATCCAAGTACACTAGCTTTATTTTCTTATTTTATACACTTGTTTATATATTTCCTTCATAAACTCCTATGAATGCACACACACACACACACACACACACACTTTGTCATATATATACTTGTTCATGTTTATTTATGTCATTACAACTAGTATCACAACTAGGTTCCCCATAGCCTCCTCTTGGGCTTTGTACAAAAGAACTCCCTCGTTGAGTTAGCCTCCGTTTGGGCTTCGTACAAAAGAACTCCCTCGTTGAGTTAGCCTCATCCTAGGCTTCGTAGAAAAGAACTCCCTCATTGAGTTTAGCCTTCTCTTGGGCCTCATACAAGAAAGATATCTGGAAATCTCTAGCAGCCTCCTATTGGGCTTCCAATACTAAGAATCACCTTCGCTAGGATAGAACCCAAAGAGTATGGTTTCCCGGTGAAATCACTCTTAAAGCCAAGCTAGCCATACCCTATAGCCTCCTCTTGGGCTCCCAATACAAGGACCCTTGATGTCCCTCGAAAAACCTCCTCTTGGGCTCACAATACAAGGATCCTCGATGTCCCTCTAATAGCCTCCTCTTGGGGTTACAATACAAGTACACACATGCTTCTTAAAAGCATCCCCTAAACAATAATAAAACATTTCTCCTAAGAGATAAAACATGAATCATCTCTAGGGAAGAAGTATCTCATCTATAGCATCACATACAAATCAAACATACAAATTAAACATTTTTCAAATCAATCACTTTTTCAAACAAACAAAACATATTTCTTAAACTGTAAGTGGCAACGCTTGTACACTCAAGCAAAATGCACAGTGCTTACAATGAAAGATTCAACGTTTTTCAAACATCTTTCTTAATTGTAAGTGGCAACGCTTGTATACTCAAGCAAAACACCCAATGCTTACAATGAAAGATTTAAACAATTAAATTTTCAAAAATTTATGTGATGAAATAGATTAGATACATTTTTCATTAAGATGACACTTGTCGTTGTCTCTTAAAATTTTGCTTCCAATAGCACATAAGTGGGAACTACGATTGCTCTGACTTTCTCAACCTCCTTTGGAGAATACGTAGGCACAAGGTCTCACCCTTGGCGAGCATGCTTCTTTCTCCCCTCAAATCAAACAAACCTTAGTTTCCCTTAGATCTGAGCTGCAGATGCTTTGATTCCCTCTAGGGGATATGTATGAAGAGGATCCATAAACATAACCATAACCGACTCCATGAGACACGACTATGTTATGCATGTGGTACCCATCGCTTTGTCCATAATTAGGGACACTTGGCATAAAGCCGATCTTCGCTCGGCGTAAAAGCCATCATCGCTTGGCATAAAAGCCCTCTTCGCTTATGATATGTATGTGACTCGACAATAAAACAATACAACACAAAACATCATCATCGCTCATCCAAATTGGCATAAAGCCCACATCGCCATAATTTATCCAAAACAAGATAAATATATCATCGCATCATAATTGCATTATGCAAACATCATTAATAAATTCACCAAAAGTCATGCATTCACAAATCGGAAGCATTTATTAACAACATCAATTTAATCGTCACATCATCATGTACAAAACATATATCATCGCATTGCATATCAACAAGTATTCATTAATAAATACACCGTCGCAAATCTTACGTTTTTTCACACCGCATTATTATTAATTAATTTACTAAATTTCGAAAACGGGAAAATAGCCAAACACCTAAAATCGTCGCAAAAGCCATTCCTAATAACCGGTATTAATCATAATCGTCGACGTCGAAATCGGATTGTCCATGCGTGCCTTAAATCTACTAAAACACCGTCCGATTCAATTTTACCGTAAATTGGCCTATTTCGGGTCGTCTCGTAAAAACTCGTAATTTCCAAAAACTAACCTCACCACTACGTTCTACACGTCGAACTTAGCTAGCACGTCAATTTTCGTTGAATTCGGAGCAATTTGCTACGCCGTCGAATTTACCGAAATCGAAAAATCGGAACATAATCGGGTCCTAAATTTAATCGGCTAATTTTTACCTTAATTATATTTTATAGATACCAAAGATTATTATGTGGTATTGGAATTTTTGAAGAAAACAGAAGCTAAATGCCATGGAAAATTATGCAGAAGATTTCCATGACAGAAAACAGCAAAAATTGGTTAACAGCAAAAACGCATGGTTTTTCCTTCAATTCCTTTTTCTCTACACTATATGGGGACGGACGTCCCACCCTTCAATGGACAAGGGAGGCGGGTGCCTCAACCTTGGGGGTTAACAGCAAAAACGCATGGTTTTTCCTTCAATTCCGTTTTCTTACATTTTTTTAAAATATTTTCTTGTTTTCTAGTTTTTACAGGTAGTTTTTTCACCATTTCCATTTCTATTTCAATTTTCATTTTCATTTCTATTTTCATTTTCATTCTATAATCTATACACCACAATACTAATAACAACACACTCCTAATCTCCACACACAATTCAACTTTTCTAAAACAATTTCAACAATCATCCAACAAAACCCTATAGCCCAACTATCAACTTTTTCCTCAATCCAAACTAAATCCACCAAACCCTAACAATGGGAAATGGAAATCAAACCATCAAACACCCAACTCACAACCTCAACACAAATTTTCAACCCCTCTAAATATTTCCACATTCAACCAACAAAATCATAAAACTCTACTATCAATTTTCCCCAAATCCAACATATATCATCAAACCCTAACTATAATGAAATGGAAGAAATCAAACCCCTTACCTAGTAAGCTTGGATGATCCATGAAGTTTCTACAAAGCCCAACTCCAAGCTTCCTCTCTTGCACTCTTGCTCTTCTTCTTCTTCTCTAAACCCTCTTCTTTTTCCTCTCAAGTTTCTATTTTTGGCTTTGTTTTTCAAATGGGAAGAAATGAGGAAAAATGTCTTTTATAAGTTATTTCTACTAGTTTCCTCACATGCTCTTGTTTGGTTTTGGTGTGTTAGGTTGGAAAGAAAAACAAGGAAAGTGTTTCATAGGTTGTTTTCCTTACTATAAACCAAGGGTGTAAAACCCAATTCTAACAATTAATCCTCACCCCTAACCAATTATATCATTAGTATAATTAATTCAATCAATTAAAATAATTCCAGGGAATTAAAATATCGGATCCGAATAATATTTTACCGGACCGAACGCCAGATAAATTAATAGATATATTAATTAATATAATTATTTTCGTCGCCACAAAAATCGTCAAACGGTAATTCAAAATATTAATATAATAATATTAAATAAAAACGGGCGTTACAGATTGTTCCAGGCTATCTCAAAGAAAGCTGAGCACTTCTACACCTTCCAAAAGGTCCAGTGAAGTTATACAAATCATCAAAACACTTCTGGAACAACTCCTTCGAGGAATTCAATTTCTGCTTGAAGAGGTAAGTTGCTAAACTTCGAATTCTACAATTTTTGCATTCCGTTTAAAAATTGCTATGCTACTATGTTTCTGCATGTGTAAGGATCATAAACCCTCAATCAATTGCTTGAATTGGTGCACATACACGATTTCACGATCAAAAGTTAAAACTAGAGATCATCTATTTTTGTGCAAATTCAGTCACCTTACACTTAAAATAAATGAAATTAATTACTATCATCATGTTCCTGGTGAAAATTCGAGCAAGTTTGATGTTTACATCATTCAATTTCATTGACAAATGAAGGAGATACGAATTGGAAGGATTGAGGAAGAAGATGATGATCCTCGCCTATTTTTCTGATTATTCAAAAATTCAAAATCTTGTTTTAATATATATTTAATGGTTGTTGATGAATGACCGATGAAACATCCACCGGTGGTAGCACGCGGCTCTTAGTCTCTTGCCATGCCATAGGTCTAGGGTTGAATCCCGACACCTTTTCTTTTTCAAACTTACCACTTTTCTTCCATTTTCAACTATTTTTCAAAACGATTTTCCAAACTTGTTTTCAAATATATTTAATTCAAGGTGTATAAATGACAAGCCACAAACATGGCTTAGTGGTTAAACTTTTCACATGCAAGTCTAAGATCCGAGTTCAAACCCTTTAGAACCAAAACATTCTTTTTATCACTTGTTTTCTAACAAACTTCAACATTTTCAAAAACCAATCAAAACTTCTCATTTTGAGATGATTTTTGCACACTTGTCATTTAATATATCTATTTTATGATTATGTCAAAAATTCCAAAAATATTTTCTTTTGATATATTTTTATTCGGTTAAAAGTAAGACTTTTTAAGTGTTTTAAATGCTTTCAAAAAATGTTTTCTTCTTGATTTTCAAACCTAATATTTTTCAAAACAATCATGTGAATAACTTTCACTTTTCAAACCTTTTCAAAATATTCAAAATGTTTTAATAAACTTACACACCTCTTTTCCATGATCGATTCGATTAAATCTTTGAAAATACAAACTGAACTAGGTTCTTTTCTTCGAAAATCTTTTAAACTCAAAATCAAATTGGTCATGGGCCTCCCTCACGGTGTAAGTCCCAACCCTCCTATGTACATATTTAATTTCCTTGTACATATCCACCCTTTCGTGTACATATTCAATTCCTTGTACATATTCAACCATCTTTGTAAATATTCAAGTATAACTAACTTCGTTCTCTAGTTTTATCCGCTTGTTCATACACCAATTCCACTGATATTAAGAGGAGCATTATTCTTGGTGAAACCGCTCTTATTCCAGTGGGCCTCCCTTAAGGTGTAAGTCTCACTCCTTTGCATATATCCAAGTACACTAGCTTTATTTTCTTATTTTATACACTTGTTTATATATTTCCTTCATAAACTCCTATGAATGCACACACACACACACACACACACACTTTGTCATATATATACTTGTTCATGTTTATTTATGTCATTACAACTAGTATCACAACTAGGTTCCCATAGCCTCCTCTTGGGCTTTGTACAAAAGAACTCCTCGTTGAGTTAGCCTCCGCTTGCTTCGTAGAAAAGAACTCCCTCATTGAGTTTAGCCTTCTCTTGGGCCTCATACAAGAAAGATATCTGGAAATCTCTAGCAGCCTCCTATTGGGCTTCCAATACTAAGAATCACCTTCGCTAGGATAGAACCCAAAGAGTATGAAATCACCTTAAAGCCAAGCTAGCCATACCCTATAGCCTCCTCTTGGGCTCCCAATACAAGGACCCTTGATGTCCCTCGAAAAACCTCCTCTTGGGCTCACAATACAAGGACCCTCGATGTCCCTCTGATAGCCTCCTCTTGGGGTTACAATACAAGTACACACATGCTTCTTAAAAGCATCCCCTAAACAATAATAAAACATTTCTCCTAAGAGATAAAACATGAATCATCTCTAGGGAAGAAGTATCTCATCTATAGCATCACATACAAATCAAACATACAAATTAAACATTTTTCAAATCAATCACTTTTTCAAACAAACAAAACATCTTTCTTAAACTGTAAGTGGCAACGCTTGTACACTCAAGCAAAATGCACAGTGCTTACAATGAAAGATTCAACGTTTTTCAAACATCTTTCTTAATTGTAAGTGGCAACGCTTGTATACTCAAGCAAAACACCCAATGCTTACAATGAAAGATTTAAACAATTAAATTTTCAAAAATTTATGTGATGAAATAGATTAGATACATTTTTCATTAAGATGACACTTGTCGTTGTCTCTTAAAATTTTGCTTCCAATAGCACATAAGTGGGAACTACGATTGCTCTGACTTTCTCAACCTCCTTTGGAGAATACGTAGGCACAAGGTCTCACCCTTGGCGAGCATGCTTCTTTCTCCCTCAAATCAAACAAACCTTAGTTTCCCTTAGATCTGAGCTGCAGATGCTTTGATTCCCTCTAGGGGATATGTATGAAGAGGATCCCAATGATCTTTGCGAGCATAATCATAATAAATAAACTTAGGTTTCTGCCTAACCTACCCTTCTTAAATCCCAAAGGAGAAACTTTCCCAAAATAGCATAGCAAATAAAACACAAACACACAAAAGGTTCCTATATAATACTATAGATATATAGGGTGATAATACCTTCCCTTTATATAACCAACCCTCTTACCCAGGTCACTCCTCCATGCGTTGCGTTTAGTTTCACGCTAATCGCATTGCATATCTTTTTTAGGGTATTTCAGCTCTCCCCTTTTTCCTTTCCTTCTTATTTGGAAACACTAAAGCTTGGTGCTCGCGACATCTTTTAAACAAAAAAAAAATCAAAGAGTAAATCGTTTTGAGCCAGAGATTCGAATTCAAATTCGATTCCCTCGTTCTTCACTTTTTACCGCGAACAACTGTGACAAACCATCAATGCAATATCGACAACACTTACCCCAATGAGAGGATACATAAAAAAGAAAGAGTATAAATTTGTAGAAGAAGAGGCAGTGCATAGTAGTAGAGACAAGGTAGAAAATAAAATTTTTGGGAAAGAAAGTAAACATCCTTGATCAATTGGATTTTTTTTTGAAAAACATACGAGGACGATAAATATAATCAAAGCCTATAAAAAAAGTAAATTATGTTTTTATTTTTTGTATTTTGAAATGTAAAAATAATTAATGCAATATATTATTCTAAATATCAAAATAAATAATTAAATACTAAAACATTATGACATGTTGTATAGGAATGACAATGTACTCGTATCAATAAGTATTTTGTAAAAACTACACACAACAAAATGGATAAAAATCCACACAAAAAAGTACGAGTGTGGAAATACGTAATTACCAATTAAAATAAATGGATATGAATACGGACATTGATACTTTAGTATCCACCCTACCTATACACATACAATGTATATTTAGATATATTTTATTTATATTATTATTTAAAATTGTATTCCTACCGCTTTAAAAAAATATCTCCATTAAATTATTATGCATTTGATACAAGTGTTCAATTGTCTATAATTCAACAATAAAAAAATTAAATTTTTGTTTATGATATTAAAAATATAAAATAATATGATATATTTTAATTTATCGATTTATTTTTATTAGAATTGCGGGTAACAGGTACGAGAGTGAATATTTATGTATCCATATTATATATGTATGGGTATAAATATCAATGTCCACGTGAATATGTGTACGAATATAACAATATTTTTAAATTCTCTCAAATGTTTAGAGATTGTACGTAGATTAACCATAATTTAAACATAAAAAAAATTAATAGAGATTCTACTTTAATCCGACAAAATTCTATTTATATATAGTTGTCTTAAAAGATTTGAGACCATGTACACCATTTTATGTGTTGTCATCTCTATTGTATACAAAGAAATAAATAATTTAACAACTTTTAACTATTTATTCTTTCTATATTTTGTCGTTTGAAATGTAAAAATAATTACTGTAATTTATTATTATAAATATTAAAATAAATAATATTATTATAAATATTAAAATAAATAAGTAAATATTAAAACAATATGGCATGTTGTATACTGTATACAAGAATTAATAAATATTATATTTCATAACTTTTGAACATTTATTCTTTCCGTCTAATAAAAACTGCCTTAATTGAATTGTGCACGGTTTATACGAAAATAATAAGTTGTATTAATTATACTTAGTAGAATAATTAAATAAAGTAAAAGTTAATTACTAAAAGTATACGAATAATAAAAATAATAAACATTACATTAATATATTAAAATGACAGCTATTTGAGAGGAATAAAAAAATGAAAATGAAACAATTCATATGATAAACATGGAGTAAAAATATATTTAACTGTTTTCCTTTTCACCTTTTTTGTTGTCTATACCTAGAGCCCATATTTTATTTTTAAACATGGGTAGGAAACTTATCTTCAAAATATTGACTATTTCAATCTTATCCCCACCATATGACTAATAAAAAACTTTTCCTCTTTCCCAAAAGAGTAACAATTGAAACAAAAGAAGCCCATTGTAATATAATATTAATTCACATTTTGCCCAAGGTTTAATTACTAAACATTGTTCATAGTCCCTCCTTTTTAATTTTTTCTATGTCCTTTTTATTTTGGTGTCACCCTTTAAAAATTGTTCTTCCCCTTCCACACACAACAAAATTATAGGTCTTCACTTAGCACTAACACAATGGAAATAAACAAAATACAAGCTTTATATGATACTTGCAATGTTTCCTTTTCTCAAGGAAGAGTTCCTAATTTTCAACAAATCCATTGCCTTAAAAATCTCTTAGGTGAGTTTCTAAATTTTTAACATGCAAATTTGCACATGTTTTGTTTATCTTAAGTAAAATTTATCTTAATATTTATTTCGTAACTTCTATTTTTGTAGATAAAATTGAAGCAATTGATGTAGGAATTGATGAGTTCGAGTTTTGTGATTATCGTACATCGGATGCAAAAAATAATAATGGTAGAAGAAAATTGCTTTGTGGGCAAAATTTCTCTGAAATAACTTACATTCACATTCACGAATGTGACGATGTCTCAGTAAGTAAAAAAAATTAATTATATTTTGATATGATGGTTAATAATGCAATGTATTTGAATGAAGTTTTTGAATATGTGTAGATAGGTGTGTTTTGTGTTCCAGCAGGAAAAGAATTTCCTCTTCATGATCATCCAGGAATGACAGTGTTGAGCAAGCTTTTATATGGTTCTGTTTATGTCAAAGCTTATGACTGGATCAATTTTGACAGTAGCAAAGGCCAAACAAGTAAGATTAATTACTTTAGACAATAGTAAAAAGTCTTCTGAGAAAATTAAAAAATATAATCACATATGTCAGTACACTAAAAAAACGCTAACACGGTAATTTTGTGTGTCAGTATCCGACATCAATATGTTTTTGTATTTGACACCATACACATTTAAAAGATTGAAAATTATTGTGTGGTTGTAGTAGGATTGGCGGGGAAGGTAATAGATGAAGTGATGAAAGCACCACATGAGCCATCGATATTATTTCCAAGAAGTGGTGGAAATATTCATTCTTTTAAAGCATTGACTTCATGTGCAATACTTGATGTGCTGTCTCCACCATACTCTCAAGACTTTGGAAGACCCTCCACTTACTACTATGACATTCCTATTCCTTATCTTAATGGTGATTATTTATTCTTCTTTATTTGTTTTTTTTTTTTTTTTGTTTAAATTTCATGTGGTATATATACATATTAATTTGTGTTGTTTTACAATAGGTTATTCAATGCTTGAGGAGAAACCATTGCCTGATGATTTGGTTGTTCATGGAGCACCATACCTTGGACCTTCAATTGTAACTCATTACGATGATTACGATTTTAGTGATAAATTCGGTTATGAAAATCATGTATAAATTAAGAGTGTGTTTATATATGGTGGGTAACAATTATTTCAAAGGAAACAATTTAGTAAAGTGATGAGGCAATTTGAAGTAAAAGTTATTTTAAAAATTGCTTATTGGTTTAAACAATTTAGTGATAAATTTGTTTGTTAAATTTGGTCGTTAGGATTGATGTACTAAGATGAAAACATATCCACTCCGATCAACATTTTAACACATTCACGTAATCACTAATCTCGCAGTTCATAATTGTTGGATTTTAATTACAGTCTAAAAAAACAATATTATTTTTATATAATAATCAAATTTATACAATTTTAATCAGACGATCAATTGTAGAGATTTTTTTAACCTTAGAGAATCACGATTCGACTAAGATGCATTAGTCTTTGTATGATGATTCTAAAAATAAGTATGTGGTGACTTACAATGTTAAATAACACATTCTAAAATAAATAAATAAAATAATAAACGAAACTATAAAAATAATTTTATAATTTTTGTGTGCATAGAAACTAACTTGAGATTCTAAATTTGTGCATGATGTCAAAAATAGAAGTCAAACTAATAATAGCTATTATTTTTAAGATGACAAAATCATTTTTTTTAAATTACATTAATAGATTTAAAACATATAATATTGTTATTTTTAAATCTTTAAACTATCTTTAAAATATTAATTATTTTTAATATTATAAAAACATATTAATTGTTAGAACACATTTTTTTATATTTGACCATTTTATTTAAAATAACATTGAGACTTAACTCTCCCACTATGAAACAACCTCTATCTTCATTCCTATCTGTGTTCAAATCAAAAGTTTTTATCGAGTAGATCAGTTTCACTTAAATTATAAAATTTTAAAATACTACTTAATTCTTCATTAGATAATTTTAGATGAATACATACTAAACTTTTAAAAAACAAAGTAAATATCGATAGTTGGATGACAACTACAAAGTTTTAATTTATATAAAATTTTAGCACTTGATCATTAATTAATGTTATGATAATATTTCTCTCGTATTTTTTATATTATCATGTATTTTTTTAATAATTATTAATAATAAATATTATATTATTCAATAATAAATACTTATCGTGTATTTTATCTAAACTCAACAACTATTTAAGTGACTTGATAAAATTGTAGTGTAAAAAATATTGAAATTAATGTATTAGATTTATTTTTATTTTATTTTTATATTAATATATTAAAAATGACTAATTGATTAATTATTCAGTCACAAATATTTTTATCAAAGTAAATCCACCTCAGACGTGCGTCTGCCGCCAACACATAGAGGAAGAGGAGATCTGTGTGCCAAGGTCAAGTCTTCCACGACCCATGGCACAATCCTTCCCGCCAAGTCCAACTTCTTCAAAATTTGTTTGAGAGGGTACTTTATCCTAATGATAATATGAAGTCCTTAAAAGTAATGTCTTAAATTTTTGGATTTGGTAACTACTACAAGGGCCATGAGTTCGATCTTCTGATAGCGTAGCTCTGCTCCCTTGAGAACTTTGCAAACGAAATAAACCAATCTTTCTCCTTCATCATTGTCTTGAACTAGGTCAGAGCTGAAAACTCTATCAGAGATTTCTAGATCTAGGATGAGGGAGAATTTTCCTTAGAATGAACCAACCTTGGAAGAGCAGACAAAAATGCTTCACTTTTGTTAATACTTTCTAGCTTTCCCCCGTTCATTGAAAGTATTGCCGATTTTTTTAAAGTTGCAAATAAGTGGATGAATATATCACACGCGCAAGACAAAAAATGAGACAAGGTGACTAATCTTCCAGTTAATTGTTGAACTTCTTTTATTGATGTTGGACTCCTCATATCAATAATTATCGGATAGTTTTCAAAATTTCCCTCAATTGGTTAATATTGTTGGATTAAATTATCCAGCGTCTTCCAGAGGGATTCATAAAAAGGGCTTAACATCCCCCATGGGTGCCTACACAGGTGTGTTAGATGGGCCAGAGAGGCCCCTTGTTGGGTTCACTAGAAGGAAATAAAGCTGCACCTTAGCTACTAGCAATTGCTTTTGGCCTAGTAGTAAGCACTTGATCCAGGTTTACGTGGTATCAGAGCAAGGTCATGGGTTCGAATCCCCCCGGGTGACACTGGGGGGAGATTGTTGGATTAAATTATCTAGCGTCTGTAACACCCTAAATGTCCCGGCGAATAATAATAAAATCAGAGTACTATTTTTCTTTTTCAACACATTTAAGATGCCACATAATCAAGACCACAACAGCTCATTTATTTAGATACATAACACATACTAGGATAAACATGATATAGTCTTAAATCAAACAACTTCATTTAAATAGCGCAAATATTTCAAATTCAACAAAACAATTTCAAATCAAATATTCCAGAGTTCATAAAACTCCATTCGAAATCAACAACAGAAAACAAAACAAATTAAGTAAATGAGCGTTTATCCCCAATCCCAAGTGTTACGTATCAGAGCACAACGTCGACTCGAACTAAAAAGAAGACTAACCTCTTTGACTCTGCTACTCAAACTACTCATGAGTATCTGCACGTTACCCACGTAGAGGCAACATAACAATAGAAGGGGTGAGATATCACAACAATATAAAGAATAGTATAATTATAGATATACGAAGTTATCATGCATAATTATTAATGTTCAAGTATCTCATCATTACAACATAATCATTATTAATTCAATAATTGGAATTCCACAATCAACTATTACATCACAAGTAAATGACAAAGTATGCAATGCAACTCAACATCGACACTATGCATGCAGTACCGAGATTACCACCGAATCCACTCCATCTAGGATCAGCGTCACCATTTTTGTGAACAATTGGTTCATCTAACTACTAATCTACTCCATCTAGGATTAGATTCATCAACAAAAGGGAATAAACGTATTCACCTCGCTCGTATCCACTCCATCTAGGATTTGAGCCAACAACAACGATGCAATATGAATGCATGATACATAATCATGCAACTCAACAACGTAATACGTTGATTTCAATCATCATCAATGTCTTACCATTTCCAGCCACCTACTGTAAACCAACAACAACAATACAACATAATACAAACATCAATTTTCACACCATCGTTCACAAACACATAAACATACGTCACCAAAGAGGAAATAAACCGAAAATTATCAAGTTACTAATTTTAAAAGTATTTTTATAAGAAAGATAGTGATTTTAGCTTTCCGATGATTTGAACGGTGCGTCAAACGGACACCTGAGCGTGAAGTTATGAATTTTCTAATTTTTGGAAGTTCTACCAGTTTCAGCAGTGAACTCGGTTACCCAAATATGGGAACCGGTTACCCAGTGTTGAAATGGCCAGAAACACTATTTTTTGAGTGGTAATCGGGTTCCCATCTATGGTAACCGGTTTCCACTGTTCCAAAATATTTAAAAAAACATATTTTTATACTACGAAAGTCATCCTTTTCCAACCCAAAACCCCAATTTTTCTACATAAAAATACATAATCTAATTTATCACATTGTCATACTTCATCTACTACATTCTAACTCAATTCACATCATCAATTTCATCAATTATACACAATTTCAACGAATTAAATCAAAACAATCTACACCTAAAACCTAACATTCTATATCATCATTTATCAAAGTTTCCACACCAAATCATCATACACAACAATCAATTTACAAATCACACATCCACACAAAACAACCATACAATCAAACCTAACATACCTATGATTAAACTATCCCTTAGAGAGTTGGAACTCCACCCTTACCTTAGATTGATGGTTCGCAACCTTAATCTTTTCTCCTCTTCTACCATGGAAGTCTTTCTCAAGCCCTTGCCCTTCTTCCTTCCTCTTGTTCTCTGTTTCTCTCAATTTTTCACGATCGTAACAATGAGAACATAAACCCCAACTACTCCTTAAGTCTTCTTTACCCTTAGGACCCCTAATATTGTTATTCCCCATCATATCCTCACTTATGCCATCAAACTTTACCATAAAGCCCTTCATTATTTCTCAACTCATACTATCAAATTATAATTAATAAAAATAATCATAAATAATTATTCTTAAATCCAAATAATTCAAACTAAATTATTTAAATAAAATAATCACAAATTAATATTTCTAATTAGTTACTCGCAACACCCCGCATCTCTACATTATTGCTCACACACCTCCAACACCTTGAATATCTATATTCTCATTTTCCCCTTCATGAAATAATTATTTAATTATTATAAAGTAATACTTATCCTATTATTCTACTGGTAATTCATTTAACTATTATTCTATGACATAATCTAATATTATAATTCAAATAATACTAGTAAAATATATATCCCTTCGCACTCCCTAGGTTCTACACTTTTAGCCATACACCCTTATACCTTAACTTCTATAATCTCCAATGCATCTAACTCTCGAAAATTGCATCATAACACACCATAAAATTTACCAACACTTATAAATACATCACAACATCTAATTATTCTAAATAAAATAATTCAACGAAATCAGGGTGTTACAACGTCTCCCTGAGGAATTCGTAAAAAAACATTCCTCCTTGGGTGCCTACACGGGTGTGTTAGGTGGTCCAGGTAGGCCCCTTGCTGGGTTCACTAAAAGGAAATAAAGTTGCACATTGCCTACTAGCAATTTCTTTTGGCCTATTGGTAAGCGCTTGGTCTTGGTTTACGAATTGTTAGAACAAGATTTGGATATGTGTCTGTCACACCCTAAATTTTGCCCCTGAATTTTTCAATCGTAAATTCATCAACATTTGCATATCGTAATTATTTCATATTATCATTTATTTGCATATTGCAGCTGAATCTTGCATTTTACTACTATTTGCACTGTTGTTACATATTTGAATTTTAGTTAGTCATAAAACCTTTTACTTAAAAAAAATAAATAATACTAATCATTTTCAATTACATTTTTTTTACTCTTATGAAATTTCTAACACATTTTTAGCATTTTTTTACAATGATTTTGAGTGCATTTCTCATTAATGTTTTTTTAGCATTAATAGAATCTATTTTTTCTTTCAATAATTAATTTGATTGATTGTAGTATTTTTGTTTGATACATTCCAAAAAAACCAAGAATTTTATTTTAAAAATACAATACAAATTAAGAAAATATTGACGTTGCTGTTTTTTTTTTTTTCACGCTCCACACTCTTGTACTATTTCACTCTCGCACCACCTTGTGCAAACCTGCAAAAAAACCAACAAAATTAGTACATTCACTCCTTTCCACTACCTTGCAATTTCCTCTACACAAATTCAACTCCACTACTTGTACTAACAAAACTTCATCACCAAGTTTGCTCATCCTTATCCTATTTCGCTCAAGCGTTTTCCTCTTCTACCATTCCTTTCATTCAACTATATAACAACATCTCATTTCCACAATATAGGAATACAATTTCCATCCAAAACCAAAATCTGACACATCTCAAAAACAACCTTCATAAGCCTCACGCACAACTCCACCCATCACCAACATCTTCAACCTTCACAAACTCAGAACCGAACACCACCGTTCTAAACCTCCCTACAACCTTCTTCATACACATACCTCTTAATTCACAACCTCAACCATCACACAACAACAACAACCACTCAACCCTCGCTCAAACTAACAACCTTCAATCAACAAATCTCTTTTCTTTCACATCCAAATATGAACAACCAAACATCTATCACCCTTGTTCACTTTCATTTACATCGCCTCCATATCAACAACCTTATTCCATACTGAACAACTTTCCATACATTCAAGCGTGCAAATCGAAACAGAACCAGAACAACAACGATATCAGATCCCATAAGAAGCAAATCGCGATTCAGAAGGAGTAACGTAAGTGTAGCAAGCAAGATTGTAACGTACCTTTTTCCTTTAAACTTGTATTTTGTTAAATTCTGCGAATTTGATACCCTTGCAGTGTGTAAATATCATGAGCACAATAAATTGGGGATTAGGGATTTAACGTGTTGTTGGCTTGATGTATGCGTCGATTGAACGATGAAAATAGAATAGAGAGAATAGAAAGTATAAGCAACATTCAGAATTGTGTGAGAAAGATGAAACGGTAAAGCGAGATAGCGAGAGAGAAGAAACAGAGAGATTGGAAGTGTGTTTTACTTTTACCTTTTTTTGTCTTCAACAATTGTTTTAATTACCTATTAAAAACGAAGAAAAAATATAATTAACATAAGAATTAGATAGGCTGTAGCGGCGCTTCCTTCCTTAGACAGTTAGGGTTATTTTTTAGTTTTGTCTTGTTTGGCCATTTGGGCCTTGTGTAGACCGACCCAATCAATTTATATACCCTCCACTCCGAATTTACACCGCTTGTGGTCATTAATTTGTATTCTTATTAGATCTCTTCATAGTTTCTAAGTAAAGAAAATACTAAAATATATAGTTTAAATTTAATTGTTAAACAATTTTAGAATAAATTTTGTTTTTTTAATCATTATTTATTTCATTTGTACATTCATATGGACTTGTAACCGCATCACCATTTATAAATATGTGTCCCCATCCCCATGAGATGTAATAATCTAGTTTAATTATTTTTATCGCTTTACTTTATCATTCATCACATGCGCACAAAACAAAAAAAAAATCAAAATAATACTCGTGCGAGCAATTTTTAACCTTGAGTTGACAAAGCTTTGAAGCGTCACAACAGCCACACATGGTGCACACACCACGCTTGCTCTTGGGCTTACAATGAGACTTTAATTGATTAGTTAAACATTATTTAATTATCTAATTAGGTTATTTAAAATTGATTAGTCCATCTAATTAATTTTTTTAATTTAATTACTTGATTAAACTTTGTTTAATTGGTCGATTAAATTTATTTTGCGCATCCACTTACACAATTGTTAATTGTCTTATAATTTGTGCAAGCCACCTTGTATGGGCTTTTATCAATTATACTTCCATGAATGTTCGCAATTACTCGCCTCATTTCCACTCTCGCGCTTTAGTCCACATACCAAGTTTTCATTCAATAAGGGTCTCATAATAGGAAGTAAACACTTATCTATTCTCTCGAGATTAATCAAGCTTTCTTGGTTAATCATAGCCTAAATCTCCTCTCATTTTCCTTCACCACTTTCAAAATTAAATTCTCAAACCTCGATCCAACGTTTAGTTTGTTTTCAAAAATGTTTTCACAAAAATATTAGAATGGTATTTGTTTAAGTCGTTGGATGATAGCCCAATGATTTAAACGAATTTAAAGTCTTTAGGTTATTGGATGATAGCCCAATAAGCTAAATACTTTTATCCATTCAAAATACTTAACAAGAGTGAACCTCATTTCACCTCACCACTTTCATAATAAACTTTTGGGGTGAGAGATGATACGTCGATCTCACTCACCAATTTCAAGTATTTGAATCATTAGATGATAGCCTAATGTTTCAGTACTTGTCATCCATAATCAAAACCAATTTAACTCATCAAACCTTGCCCACGTGCAAGTTCTTTTTCAAACTCACATATCTCACACGCGATCTTCTTTTCGCTCACACGTGAATTGAACTTGTGATGTCTTATCGTCCACGTACAATTAAGCTCCTATTTTCATAAACGAAATCAACCAACGAACAAAATTTCTCACAACCGAGAACTACGTAAGCTCTGACTTTCCCATCGCATTTGGGGAATACGTAGGCACGACATTCTAACATCTTGGCGAGCACACTTTCAAAAAATTAAAACATGTCTCATTTCTTTTGGGTCCCATCGAGTATGATGGATGTGAGGAGTGCTAATACCTTCCCCTTGCATAATCGACTCTTGAACCTGCATCTCTTGGCCTCGAAGACCGTTTCATTTTAAATTTCATTTCTTGGGTTTGATATATATTTTCCCTTTCCTCATTAGGAATAAATAGTTATATGACGACTTCATTGTTTGTAATTGAATTTGTAAATTTTTCGATTAACGTCAACAGTTTGGCGACTTCACTAGGGAAGTTTTCTCAAGACGGTCAACCCTAATTTAGTTCTTGGCATATTTGTGTGTTATTGTTTTACTTTGTTTTCTTTTTATTATTTTATTTCTTGCTTATGTTTATGTTTCAGTCATTTATTTCCTTTATGCTTTATATTATCTTGTTGATATTATTGTGTTGGGAATTTTTTGGCTATGATACATAGAATAAGCCCACTACCCAGGCTTCTAGGTAACATTTAAGTTAGAGTGGTTGCGTAGCATAGGTCCATCTGACTCCAATGTCTTGTGGATCGAAGCAAATACCCAGCTTATAGTTGGTCTTTTTAAGGAGGTTGTTGACCCGCATGATAGTGCAGGACATCAATTTCTTGACAAAGGACCTATAACTCTAAGTATTTTAGGATATCCAAACTTGGACCGACCGCTCAAATAATTTTTTTTTAGTATCCTGTTAAAAACCGTTTCTTGGAGTATACTTTTGGAAATGTTATCACCACGTAGGTCATTCGCGTGATGATAATGTTTGTTAAAAGGGATCTGAGACTCCGAGAAACATTTAGCAAAAACCTAGAATAATCCTATGTAGGTGGTTATTGGGTAGAAAACTTAGAGCCGTCCAATATTAGGAAGCCTACCTAAATAGGTTATTTTGGTATCCATTACCTAAATCATTCCTATTTCATTTCTCTATGTACATGCTTTGATCATTATGTTGCATTTCATATGTGACATTTCATCCCATAAACATCATTATTGCATATCAAAAGCAAAAAAAAAAATCATGCACTTGCATTGAATCACCATGCATGCATTTCATAATCCAGGTACTCATTGCCTCTATTTCCATTCATTCAGTTAACAAAGCAAGCTGATTTCCCGACACCGCTACGAAACCATAGCTGCTGTCAAGTTGAGAATGGAGAATCTAGAACAACACAATACCGAATTCAGGGTGGAGATTGATGATTTGAAGTTTGGAATGACCAAGCTCACACAAATGATGCAATTGATTATGGCCAGAACTGATCCACCTCAAAGGAATGTCATCTCTGAAGTCGATACTGCTGTTGCGGAGCCACCACAAATTCAGAATGTTGCTACCACCTAGCCAGAATTTTTGTCTACCACACAATTATTCTCCATAATATGAAATCAATCATGGAGTGGGTCAATCCGCTCAATAGACTGTTCATATGCCTGTGGTCACTGAACAACGACCAATTATTCACACCATACCTCAAGTACCCTTTGGAAATTACTTCATATACCAGGCTAATGGCTCCCAAAATGGCGATTAAGTGCATAATGATGAAGTTGAGGAAGTGAAAGAGAAGTACAATGCTATTGAGAAGAGGTTGAAGGTTGTGGAAGGAAATGAAACTTTTGGATTCGATACCTCTAACCTTTAATTGGTTTCTGATTTGGTTATGCCTGCAAAATTCAAAGTCCCTGAATTCAAGAAGTATAAGGGACTTACTTGTCCAAAAGATCATCTGACCATGTACTTCTGCAAAATGGATGCTCATGAAAAGAATGATAAACTGCTTATTCATTGCTTACAGGATAGTCTAACCGGAGCTTCTCTAAGGTGGTATATGAGCCTAAAGAGAGAGGACATCAACTATATGAGGGACTTGGTTGAAGCATTTCTTAAATAATACAAGTACAACATGGATATGGCCCCTGACCATAGACAGTTGCAAACTATGACCATGAAAGACAATGAAATATTCAAGGAGTACGCTCAATGTTGGAGAGAGCTAGCATCTCAAGTCAACCCTCTTTTAGGCGAAAAGGAACTCACGGGCATGTTCATGGACACTTTACAGCCAATATTTTATGAGAAAATGGTTGGAAGCATATCTTCTGGTTTTGTTGATTTGGTTACCATTGGTGAGCAAATTGAACAAGGTTTGAAGAATGACAAAATTGTCAATATTGTTGCATCATCTAACGACAACATTGCTAAGAAATTCCCTGGAATCTTCCATAAGAAAAAAGAAGGTGAAACCAATGCAGTCAGTGGATCTCATACGCTGTAACCTTACCAACCTGCAGTTGCTCAGCAACCACCATTCATGCCATATTATCCATACCCGTATGTTTCAGCTGCTCAATACCAGCAACCTAACTTTGCTATGCCTCCATACCAACAACCATGGGTGAATCCTCCTCGGATTGATCAATAGAATGCTAGGCCAAGTTATCTGTAGAATACTCAGTGAAATGCTCCTCAAAATCAGAATCAATAGCAGAATCAGAATAGAGCCCCCCGTTATCAGTAGAATGAGGCTCGTCGCATTGATCCAATTCCAATGACCTACTCTCAATTATGGCTATACTTGGTCAATTAAAAGGAAATTGAGCCCAGACCTACTCAGCCTAAGACATCAAATTTTCCTGCAGGGTACAATCCAAATGTCAAGTGTGATTTTCATAGTGGGGTAGCAGGTCATTCAATTGAAGACTGCAAGGTTTTGAAGGAAAAAGTTCAAGATCTGATTGATAATAAAGTACTCACTTTTGAGGACGTCCCCCAAGTGGTCGCCAATTCCTTTCCCTAAGTAGTGCCAAGACACAAGGGACTCTCCTAAAGCCAGTTAACAGACAGGAAAACTCATCCCTGTTGTTGATTGTCACTAGGCCTTTATTATTTCATGTTGCAATTTTCTTGTTTGTAATTTGTTAGTTTGCATTTGAACTTTGTTATCTTTAATCTTAATTTTAATGAAATGAGAATTGCATCTTTTGAATTAATCATGTTATTTTCTTGCTTTTACTTTTTTGCTATCAGTCAAAAATTAAAAAAAAACAACAACAATACTTTTTCCATCTCACATACCTTTTGTTTAAGCAAACATTAGAGGGAAGATAATGATAAACAAATACCCAATTTGCAAAAATATGCTTTCAAATAAGACTTAGCTGATGATATACAGGCATTGCTTCAAATCCCCCAAACAGAGGAGATATAAGGAAGATAATCCCCTGTTAACCCTTTCGAGCCTAGAAGTAGGAGTTTCTTTCTACAAATAGTTAAAACCCTCAATCTTAAACCGGGGCAGGGTAGTTGTTCAGTTAAAGCCATCAGTGCATTCAATTTCCAAGAAAATCATGTCATCATGGACCACTCCAGATACCTTCACAAAGGTTCAACCACATCCACTTATCGTACACAATGTTGAAGAAGTGCTGAATTCAAAGCTTACAACGGTCGTTCCTCAAAGAACCATCATATGGTAGTCACAATCATCAAATTCTCACATCATCAAACAAAGAATTGTCGCACAAGTTGTTCAAACACAAAAGTGACGAATAAAAAAAAAGAGAGAGGAAAGAAAAAAGAATACAAAAAGAAATATCACCAAAGATCTCAACAAATGAAAAGCAAGAACAAGATTATGTAACTTTCCAAAGAAGAATATGTGACTGCCACCTCAAAGAGCATTGGTTCTCAAACCATCACGTCGTCATTTTCAATTCCTCTTGGAAGTTGAATCAGTCAATTAACTGAACATAGGACTACAGTTCATCACGAAGAATGGGTTGAGTACAAATCAAAATTTGAGCCTTTTATCCGTTGTTTCATAAACCGTGAACCCAGACCATGTTACAACATTCAAAAGACCTAATTGAAGCAAGGTTTCTTTTGAAAGCATGCTAGAGCAAGGTTGCGTTAACCTGACTCCTCAATGTTTTCTAAAACCATTATTTTGATACCACGTTATTACACCGCTGTTTCACATCTTGAATTTTAAATTTTCATCGCATCCTCATCAGGGTTTATCCATTTGTTTACCGCAATTTCATTTCAATGAATGATTTACTTTAAAAAAATTTGCATAATCATCGCATTAAAATTTTCATTTTTGAATAAACAATTTCATCTACAAGTTTAGCACTTCACATCAAGAAAATTTCAGCAGTGTGACATCAATTGAAGAACATCATCATCTTCGAGTTATCCCATCTGGGGCAAACCAGAGGCCTTTCATTTTTTAGAGTTCCAAGCATTGGGGCATGTTATCTTCAAAGGTCAGCAGTTAGTGTCAAACTCTTGTTGATCCAAACTTTTTGATAACTCAACATTTTGGGGCATCTGAGGACAAGACCTCTCCAGTCTTTCAAAGATATCAGTTCACAATCGTCAGCAATTTCTGAACTCACAAGAAGTGTCGGAAAGTCATGCTTGCAATATCCTGCCAAAGGACCATGTTTAGAAATCTTTTTCATTTCAATCTACTTGTAACCCTCAACCGGGGCACCCACAAAAACACTCGTATCATTTTCCTCAATCATACTTGCATGCATTCATTAATCATGCATTAAAGTACACATGTCATTCATGAGGCATCCACTCATTGCATAAACATTCAAAGTGCTCAAAACCTTGCTCGACATTTTCCACTGAAAACCAAGCTCTATCATACAAAAATCCAATTTCCTTTGACCACGTCCAAAAAACTATATCATGCATTGATCACTCATCATATGCATCATTTCACATGCGTCAATCCATTGATTGAAGTTGTCATCATGTCACCCTTTGGTTAATCCACCGGTTGAATTTTATCTTTATTTTCTTGTCACTTTGAATCAACCCACTGGTTGAGGATATTTTTCACATTTTTGTCAACCCACTTGTTGAAGTTAATCATTCATTTTCCATTTAATTCATAGCAACCCACTAGTTGAAAGTAGTTTTCTTTTTTTCGTCTTCGTCAATCTACTTGTTGATGTTGACTTTCTTTTTGATTTTCAAACTTAACCCACTAGTTGAGATGTCGCATTGACTTTCATTAACCCACGTGTTGATGTTAGTTCTTGTTGTTTTCTTTCATTAACCCACGCGTTGATGTTAGTTCTCGTGTCGACTTTCATTGATCCATGCATTGGTGTCAGTCTTTATTTTTGTCAATCCACTGATTGGAAGTTTTTGTTTCGACTTTCGTCAATCCACGCATTGGTGTCAGTCTTTGTTTTTGTCAATCCACTGATTGAAAAGTCTTTGTGTTTACTTTCACTAACCCACGCGTTGGTATTAGTTCTTGTTGTTTACTTTCATTAATCCATGCTTTGATGATAGTTATGTCTTGTTTGTTTGGAATCAATCCACTGGTTGATGACAATTCATTGTTCACCTTCATAAACCCGTTGATTAATGTTGGTCTTATTTCTTGTTTTTCGAACTCAATCCACCGGTTGAGGATGTTGTGTCGACTTTCATTAACCCACGTGTTAATGTTAGTTTTTGTTGTTTACTTTCATTAATCCGCATATTGATGTTAGTTCTTTGTTGCTCACCTTCGTCAATCCACTGGTTGACGTTGGCCTTTATTTCTTATTTCTCGAACTCAATCCATTGATTGAGGATGATGTGTCGACTCCCATCAATCCACGTATTGATGTTTAATACTTTATTGTTTAACTTCATTAATCCACTGGTCAATGTTGGTTTTTCCTTTAAACTTGATCCACTAGTTGAGGATGTCGTGTCATTTTTTCATTAACCCATGCATTGATGATATCCACACCACACCCTAAATTTCGCACCTGAATTTTTCAATCGTAAATTCATCAACATTTGCATATCGTAATTATTTCATATTATCATTTATTTGCATATTGTAGCTGAATCTTGCATTTTACTACTATTTGCACCGTTATTACATATTTGAATTTTAGTTAGTTAGAAACCTTTTACTTAAAAAAAATAAATAATACTAATCATTGTCAATTACTTTTTTTTTACTCTTATGAAATTTCTAACACATTTTTAGCATTTTTTTAGAATGGTTTTTAGTGCATTTTTCATTAATATTTTTTTAGCATTAATAGAATCTATTTTTTCTTTTAATAATTAATTTTATTGATTATAGTATTTTTGTTTGATACATTCTAAAAAAACCAAGAAATGTTTTTTTAAAAAAATACAATACAAATTAAAAAAATGTTGATGTTACTGTTGGTTTTTTTTTTTCACGTTCCACACTCTTGTACTATTTCACTCTCCCACCACCTTGTGCAAACCTGCAAAACAAACCAAAAAACTTAGTACATTCACCTCATTCCACTACCTTGCAATTTCCTCTACACAAATTCAACTCCACTACTTGTACTAACAAAACTTCATCACCAAGTTTGCTCATCCTTATCCTATTTCCCTCAAGCGTTTTCCTCTTCTACCATTCTTCTCATTCAACTATATAACAACATCTTATTTCCAAAATATAGGGATATAATTTCCATTCAAAACCAAAATTTGACACATCTCAGAAACAACCTTCATAAGCCTCACGCACAACTCCACCCACCACCAACATCTTCAACCTTCACAAACTCAGAACCGAACACCACCGTTCTAAACCTCCCTACAACCTTCTTCATACACATACCTCTTAATTCACAACCTCAACCATCACAAAAAAACAACCACTCAACCCTCGCTCAAGCTAACAACCTTCCATCAACAAATCCCTTTTGTTTCACATCCAAATCTGAACAAACCAAACATCCATCACCCTTCGTTCAATTTCAACTACATCGCCTCCATATCAACAACCTTGTTCCACACCGAACAACTTTCCATCCATTCAACCGTGCAAATCACAACAGAACCAGAATAACAATGACATCAGATCCCATAATAAGCAAATCGCGATTCAAAAGGAGTAACGTGAGTGTAGCAAGCAAAATTGTAACATACTTGTTTCTTTAAACTTGTATTATGTTAACTTTTGCGAATTTGATACCTTGTAGTTTGTAAATGTCATGAGCACAATAAATTGGGGATTAGGGATTTAATGTGTTGTTGTCTTGATGTTTGCGTTGATTGAATGATGAAAATAGAATAGAGAGAATAGAAAGTAGAAGCAACATTCAGAATTGCGTGTGAAATATGAAACAGTGAAGCGAGATAGTGAGAGAGAAGAAACAGTGAGATTGGAAGCGTGTTTTACTTTTACCTTTTTTTGTCTTCAACAATTGTTTTAATTACCTATTAAAAAAGAAGAAAAAATATAATTAACATAAGTATTAGATAGGCTGTAGCGACGCTTCCTTCCTTGGACAATTAGGGTTGTTTTTGAGTTTTGTCTTGTTTGGCCATTTGGGCCTTGTGTAGACCGACCCAATCAATTTCTATACCCTCCACTCCTTATTTACACCCCTTGTGGTCATTAATTTGTATTCTTATTAGATCTATTCATTTTTTTATATATACAATATAATACTTAATCAGTTTTTTTACTATTGTCATAGTTTCTAAGTAAAAAAAAAAACTAAAATATATAGTTTAAATTTAATTGTTAAATAGTTATAGAATAAATATTATTTTTTTAATCATTATTTATTTCATTTGTACATTCATATGGACTTGTAACCGATTCATCCCCCATTTGTAAATATGTATCCCCATCCCCATGAGATGTATAGTCAAGTTTAATTATTTTTATCGCTTTACTTTATCATTCATCACATGCACACAAAACAAAAAAAACATTTCAAATTAATACTCGTGCGAGAAATTTTTAACCTTGAGTTGACAAAGCTTTGAAGCGTCACAATGACCATACATGGTGCACACACCACGCTTGCTCTTGGGCTTACAATGAGACTTTAATTGATTAGTTAAATATTATTTAATTATCTAATTAGGTTATTTAAAATTGATTAATCCACCTAATTAATTTTTTAATCTAATTACTTGATTAAACTTTGTTTAATTGGTTGATTTAATTTATTTCACGCATGCACTTACACAATTGTTAATTGTCTTATCATTTGTACAAGCCACCTTGTATGGGCTTTTATCAATTATACTTCTATGAATGTTCGCAATTACTCGCCTCATTTCCACTCTCGCGCTTTGGTCCACATACCAAGTTTTCATTCAATAAGGTCCTTATAGTAGGGAGTAGACACTTGTCTATTCTCTCGAGATTAATCAAGCTTTCTTGGTTAAACATAGCCCAAATCTCCTCTCATTGTCATTCACCACTTTCATAATCAAATTCTCAAACCTCGATCCAACGTCGAGTTTGTTTTCAAAAATGTTTTCACAAAAAAATTAGAATGGTATTTGTTTAAGTCGTTGGACGATAGCCCAATGATTTAAAAGAATTTAAAGTCTTTAGGTTATTGGATGCTAGCCCAATAAGCTAAATACTTTAATCAATTCAAAATACTTAACAAGAGTGAACCTCATTTCACCTCACCATTTTCATAATAAACTTTTGGGATGAGAGATGATATGTCGATCTCACTCACCAATTTCAAGTATTAGAATCATTAGATTATAGCCTAATGTTTCATTACTTGTCATCCACAATTAAAACCAATTCAACTCATCAAACCTTGCCCACGTGCAAGTTCTTTTTCAAACTCACATCTCTCATGCGCGATCTTCTTTTCGCTCACACACGAATTGCACTAGTGATGTCTTATCGTCCACGTACAATTAAGCTCCTATTTTCATAAATAAAATCAACCAACGAACAAAGTTTCTCGCAATCGAGAACTACGTAAGATCTGACTTTCCCATCGCACTTGGGGAATACGCAGACACGAGATTCTAACATCTTGGCGAGCACACTTTCAAAAAATAAAACATGTCTCAGTTCTTTTCTCTTTTCATCTCTTTTTCGCACACAATATTTAGAAGATAGAAAATTAACACACTAAACACACAAACACACTTAGTACTAAATGGGTCCCATCGAGTATGATGGATGTGAGGGATGCTAATACCTTCCCCTTGCATAATCGACTCCTGAACCTGCATCTCTTGGTCTCGAAGACCGTTTCATTTCAAATTTCATTTTTGGGTTTGATATATATTTTCCCTTTCCTCATTAGGAATAAATAAAGTTAGATGACGACTTCATTGTTTGTAATCGAATTTGTAAAAAATTTCTATCAGCGTCAACAGTTTGACGACTTCACCTGGGAAGTTTTCTCAAGACGGTCAACCCTAATTTTGTTCTTTGCATATTTGTGTGTTATTGTTTTACTTTGTTTTCTTTTAATTACTTTATTTCTTGGTTATGTTTATGTTTCAGTCATTTATTTCCTTTATGCTTTATATTATCTTGTTGATATTATTGTGTTGGGAATTTTTTGGCTATGATACATAGAATAAGCCCACTACCCAGGCTTCTAGGTAACGTTTAAGTTAGAGTGGTTGTGTAGCATAGGTCCATCTGACTCCAATACCCAGCTTAGAGTTGGTCTTTTTAAGGAGGTTGTTAACCCGCATGATAGTGCAGGACATCAATTTCTGGACAAAGGACCTATAACTCTAAGTAATTTAGGATATCCAAACTTGGATTGACCGCTCAAATAATTTTTTTAGTATCCTGTTAAGAACCATTTCTTGGAGTATACTTTTGGAAATATTATCACCACGTAGGTCGTTCGCGTGATGATAATGTTTGTTAAAAGGGGATCTGAGACTCCGAGAAACATTTAGCAAAAACCTAAAATAATCCGATGTAGGGGGTTATTGGGTAGAAAACTTAGAGTCGTCCAATATTAGGAAGCCTACCTAAATAGGTTGTTTTGGAATCCATTACCTATATCATTCCTATTTAATTTCTCTATGTACATGTTCTTATCATTAAGTTACATTCCATATGTGACATTTCATCCCATGAACATCATTAGTGCATATCAAAAGCAAAAACAAATCATGCACTTGCATTGCATCATCATGCATGCATTTCATAATCTAGGTACTAATTGCCTCTATTTCTATTCATTCAGTTAACAAAGCAAGCTGATTCCCCGACACCGCTACGAAACCATAATTGCTGTCAAGTTGAGAATGGAGAATCTAGAACAACACAATACCGAATTCAGGGTGGAGATTGATGATTTGAAGTTTGGAATGACCAAGCTCACAGAAATGATGTAGTTGATTATGGCCAGAACAGATCCACCTCAAAGGAATGTCATCTCTGAAGTCGATACTGTTGTTGTGGAGCCATCACAAATTCAAAATGTTGCAACCACCTGGCCAGAATTTGGTCTACCGCACAATTATTCTCCACAATATGAAATCAATCATGGAGTGGGTCAATCCGCTTAACAGACTGTTCATATGCCCGTGGTCACCAAACAACAACCAATTATCCACACCATACCTCAAGTTCCCTTTGGAAATTACTTCACATACCAGGCTGATGGCTCCCAAAATGGCGATCTAGTGCAGAATGATGAAGTTGAGGTAGTGAAAGAGAATTACAATGCTATTGAGAAGAGGTTGAAGGTTGTGGAAGGAAATGACACTTTTGGATTCGATACCTCTAACCTCTACTTGGTTTCTGATTTGGTTATGCCTGCAAAATTCAAAGTACTTGAATCTAAGAAGTATAAGGGACTTACTTGTCCAAAAGGTCATCTAACCATGTTCTTTCGCAAAATGGCTGCTCATGAAAAGAATGATAAACTGCTTATTCATTGCTTATATGATAGTTTGACCGCAACTTCTCTGAAGTGGTATATGAGCCTAAAGAGAGAGGACATCAACTCTACGAGGGACTTGGTTGAAGCATTTCTGAAATAATACAAGTACAACATGAATATGGACCCTGACCATAGACAATTGCAAACTATGACCATGAAAGACAATGAAATATTCAAGTAGTACGCTCAACGTTGGAGAGAGCTAGCATCTCAAGTCAACCATCCTTTAGGTGAAAATGAACTCTCGGGCATGTTCATGGACACTTTACAGCCAGTCTTTTATGAGAAAATGGTTGGAAGCATATCTTCTGGTTTTGCTGATTTGGTTACCATTGGTGATTTGGTTACGTCGCTCAAACTAACAACCTTCCATCAACAAATCCCTTCTATTTCACATCCAAATATGAACAACCAAACATCCATCACCCTCCGTTCCTTTTCATCTACATCGCCTCCATATCAACAACCTTGTTCCACACCAAACAACTTTCCATCCAGTCAACCGTTCAAATTGCAACAGAACCAAAACAACAACAACGTCAGATCCCAGAAGAAGCAAATCGCGATTCATAAGGAGTAACGTAAGTGTAGCAAGCAAGATTGTAACGTACCATTTTATTTAAACTTGTATTATGTTAACTTCTGCGAACTTGATACCCTTGTAGTTTGTAAATATCATGAGCACAGTAAAATGGAGATTAGGGATTTAACGTGTTGTTGGCTTGATGTTTGTGTTGACTGAACGATGAAAATAACATAGAGAGAATAGAAAGTAGAAGCAACATTCAGAAATTGCGTAAGAAAGATGAAACGGTGAAGAGATATAACGAGAGAGAGAGGAGAAACAGAGAGATTGGAAGCGTGTTTTACTTTTACCTTTTTTGTCTTCAACAATTGTTTTAATTACCTATTAAAAAAGAATAAAAAATATAATTAACATAAGGATTAGATAGGTTGTAGCGGCGCTTCCTTCCTTGGACAGTTAGGGTTATTTTTGAGTTTTGTCTTGTTTGGCCATTTGGGCCTTGTTTGGACCGACCCAATCCATTTTTATACCCTCCACTCAGAATTTACAACCCTTGTGGCAATTAATTTGTATTCTTATTAGATCTCTTCATTTTTTTTATATATAGAATATAATACTTAATCAGTTTCTTTGCTATTGTCATAGTTTCTAAGTAAAAAAAAAAACTAAAATTTATTTTTAAAATTTAATTGTTAAATAATTTTAGAATAAATTTTGTTTTTTTTAATCATTATTTATTTCATTTGTAGATCCAAATGGACTTGAAACCGATTCATCCCCTATTTGTAAATATGTATCCCCATTCCCATGAGATGTAATAGTCTAGTTTAATTATTTTTATCGTTTTACTTTATCATTTATCACATGTGCACAAAACAACAAAAAACATTTCAAATTAATATTCGTGCAAGCCATTTTTAACCTTGAGTTGACAAAGCTTTGAAGCGTCACAATGGACATACATGGTGCACACACCACGCTTGCTCTTGGGCTTACAATGAGACTTTAATTGATTAGTTAAACATTATTTAATTATCTAATTAGGTTATTTAAAATTGATTAGTCCATCTAATTACTTTTTTAATCTAATTACTTGATTAAACTTCGTTTAATTGGTCGATTAAATTAATTTCGCGCATGCACTTACACAAGTGTTAATTGTCTTATCATTTGTGCAAGCCACCTTGTATGGGCTTTTATCAATTATAATTCCATGAATGTTCGCAATTACTCACCTCATTTCCACTCTCGCGCCTTGGTCCACATACCAAGTTTTCATTCAATAAGGGCCTCATAGTAGGGAGTAGACACTTGTCTATTCTCTCGAGATTAATCAGTCTTTCTTGTTTAATCATAGCCCAAATCTCCTCTCATTGTCATTCGCCACTTTCATAATCAAATTCTCAAACCTCAATCCAACGTCGAGTTTGGTTTCAAAAATGTTTTCACAAAAAAATTAGAATGGTATTTGTTTAAGTCGTTGGATGATAGCCCAATGATTTAAACGAATTTAAAGTCTTTAGGTTATTGGATGATATCCCAATAAGCTAAGTATTTTTATCCATTCGAAATACCTAACAAGAGTGAACCTCATTTCACCTCACCATTTTCATAATAAACTTTTGGGATGGAAGATGATTGGTCGAGCTCACTCACCAATTTCAAGTATTTGAATCATTAGATGATAACCTAATGTTTTAGTACTTGTAATCCACAATTAAAACCAATTCAACTCATCAAACCTTGCCCACGTGCAAATTCTTTTTCAAACTCACATCGCTCACACGCGATTTTCGTTTTTCTCACACTCGAATTGCACTAGTGATGTCTTATCGTCCACATACGATTAAGCTCCTATTTTAATAAATAAAATCAACCAACCAACAAATGTTCTCGCAAACGAGAACTGCGTAAGCTCTGACTTATCCATCGCACCTGAGGAATACGTAGGCACGAGATTCTAACATCTTGGCGAGCACACTTTCAAAAAATTAAAACATGTCTCATTTCTTTTCTCTTTTCATCTCTCTTTTTGCACACAATAATTAGAAGATATCAAATTAACACACTAAACACACAAACACACTTAGAACTAAATAGGTCCCATCGAGTACGATGGATGCGGGGGATGCTAATACCTTCCCCCTTGCATAACCGACTCCCGAACCTGCATCTCTTAGTCTCGAAGACTGTTTCATTTCACATTTCATTTCTTGGGTTTTATCTATATTTTCCTTTTCCTCATTAGAAATAAATAAAGTTAGATGGCGACTTCATTGTTTGTAATCGAATTAGTAAAAAAATTTGATTAGCGTCAACAGTGCCCAATCTCTGTGTTTTGATGATAATAAACATATATTTTATGGGTAACAATTTTAGTACTAATGGTTTTATTGAGTGTGCAAATATTATGTCAGAATTTTGGACTGTCGTCATTCAAGATATCATCAAAATTACTTATTCACTTAGAAAGGAAAAACCATTAAATTATGTTTCTAACATCAGTTGTTCTATGGGATACTAAATGGTCGACAAGAAAAGAATCTCAAATGAATAACCAAGAAGAAAAAGTTTCTGATAAGTTGTTGCTTCAAGATCAGAAATCAAAGAATACAAGAAACAAGCTTCCAATGCAGAAAATCTAAAGAAAAAACTAGTTCGTTAAAATTAGTGCTGCTCATATTTATGTATACTTGGAAAATTCATGGAATATGCACCTTATTCAAACATTAGAAGTATTATCTAACGCCCTGAATTTAATCAATTATTTAATTAAATTATTAAAGGAATTATTTATTGGAATTAGTTGAAGTTGGAAATTATCGGCGTAATTGGATTACCAGATTGTGTGAGTAGATAAGTTCATAATCGGGAAAATAGTCGATTTAGCCGAGAGAAATTAATATTAGCAATAATATTACTATTCATAGAATATTAATTGATTTGGTTGGGTTAAGTTGTGTGTGAAAAATAGCAAAGTTAGGGTTGTTGTTTAGTAGGCCCATTAAGAGTTTATGAGAAAATATTATTATTAGGTTTATTGGATTAAAAGGTGAAAAAATAAGAGTATTAGTGATATCAGCCAAACAAAAAGATCATTAGGTTTTGTATATAGCAGTTGCAATAGCATGAGTTTGGAAGCACAAAGTTGGAGAAGACTGACAAGGAGAATTGTTGTCGATAGCCAAAAGTTCCAGATATTCGACCGACTGGAAAACCAAAAGGTAAGGGTAGGGTTCGAATTTTATAACCGGGAATATGATGATTAGTATGTAAGATTGGGGTTAGACAATTTCCTGTCAAATGTTGCTGAAATTGTACTGATGAAATTGTGTGTTGCTATCGTTGATGTTGTGTTGATGTTCTGGAAATTAAATAGTCGTTGTATTTATTTTTGTTGCCTTGATTAATTATGAGTATGAGTAGTAATGGAGTTGTTTGATAATGAGTCTCTGTATTATAAGACTGTATTGGCCTGTTACGCAAAGAAACAAGAAAACTGGATCGAAGTTACAAGTAGAAAATGTGGCACTAAAGGAAAATTCGGTGGCCCCCGCTTAGAAGCCCCGTCGAACAGCAGGGATGGTGTGAACGGCATATGCCGATCGAATCATGCATGTGGAGAGAGAGGGTTGTCGTCCGGCACCCTTGGCTATGGAGTATTATGTGCTTTTCCTTTTTCTGTCCCTGCTAGACGTGTTTGTCTTTGCCTTTCTTTGTCTGTTTGTGTTTTAATTAGGTGATGGCAAGTAGGAACTAGCTAGGACATATTTAATATGTATATATAGAATAATCAGTTTGGACCTGAATATTAAATCAAGTTGCAATACCATGTTTATAATAGTAGATAACAGGAAATTATAACAGTAAGATAATATCAGTAAATAGCAATATCAGTAGAATCTCAGCAGGTTTTAGTTGGAACTTAATGTAGTAGTAGATAATTTAGTGTTAGTAAATTAACTATATCAGTATAATAAAAACTTGTAGAAGTTGGATGGTAATTGGAAGAGATAGCAGTAAGTAGAAATAAAGTTGAATTGGTCGATTTAAAAGCGTAGAAATTAGTTGTTCGGAATCAATTGAAATTCGTCGTGCTAGTTCATATATAATAACAGGTAATTGTGATTGGTTTGCTTTGTCGGAACGAAGTTGAATATGTTGGTTTGCAGGTACAGCCGAATAAGTTGAATTGTCCCGATTCATGGGCATAGTTTGAGTTGTAGGTCGAACGACCGATATTGGTTTAAGTTGATGCAATTGATGCATGTTTAAGTTGTTTTTATCGTTGTTGTTGTTTCTGTTGATGTTGTTGTATGTCATTCATAATGTTGCATACATTGCATGATTAAGTTGGACTAGATGGCACCATGTTGAAAGTTGAAGGCTTATGCCTTTGTTGAAATGCCTCGATAAACTGGCATATGTTTAAGTTGGGAGTTCTACTCCAAATGGTACCACATGTATCTGCATAGTTGAGTCGCATTTTGAATTTCATAGTGAAGTTGTTGTTATTATTACGTTGTTTATCGATTGTCGCGTTGTTGTTTGACATAAGTTGTTGCTGTGACAAGTTGCTGTTGTTTTTAAGTTGTACTAATTTGAGTGTTATGTTGATCGATGAAAATTGTCTTGTTGTCATTAAGTTGTTTATCAGTTGTTGTATGATTGTTGTGTGAAGCGGTGAAATTTGTATAACTATAATCTAATATATTGATAATCATACTTTTTATATTATTCGATATCTCACCCCCTTTGTTGTGATGTTGTCTCTGTGTGGGTAACGTGCAGGTAATCGAGAAGATTAGATGATGCTTAGTAGCTGTTACAGTTGTTAGTTCGAGTTGGTGTCATTTTCTCTGATACGTAGCACTCGGGGGGATGGACGATAGTTGTTTCTTTTATTATTTCATTTGTTGTTATTACTTTAAGTTGTTGACCTTCAAGTTGCACTTATGTATCATGCTGCTGTGAAAAGTTGTTTTAGTCGAATAAAGATATTAAGTGAATTGTAGTTGATTAAAAGTTGAATTAATTTATTACAGTATCATCCAGGTTCTAAGTGTTATGTATCTGAAATGAATGTGATTAAATATATGTTGTTTTTATGTGAAGAAAAATGTGGCATCCGATGTATGATGAATTTTTGCACTCTTATTTTCATTAATATTCGATGGGTAGATTTGGGGTGTTACATTAGTGCTGCTCATATTTATGAAGACTTGGAAAATTCATGGAATATGCACCTTATTCAAACATTAGAAGTATTCCATCAGAAGATAAGATCAAAGGATGATATCTTCTTAAGTTATTCAACAAAAGAAATATACATCAGAAAGAAAATTGATCAGATTAAGATATCGGAAATGAAGATATTAGAACCTGAATGCATTTGGCAATGAAGTGGTTTCTCAGATAAGTTGTTGCTTATACATCTGAAGACACGATCCAACATTAGAAGGATTCTAAACAAAGAGAAGTCTTATGAATAGTTAACACCTCCATTCCAGAAAGAAGATTAAAATACAATATCTCAACAAATCGCTAATCAGAAAGAAATGAAATTTTCCAGCAAGAAGTAATCTGAGATCAAAAGAGATGCCTTATGGCTCAGATAGACTGATACCCGTAATTTTGGAGATAAGACTTGGTGTCAACAAAATGGATTTCTGTACTACAAAAAAATAGTAGTTTCTAAATTAATCACCAGTTAACCATTGGAAGAACAAAGACAAGTGATTTATCTTGTTCAAGCTTAATAGCTCAGACACGTCATATGACCAAAGCTGGTAAAAGATCATAAATGTCCAGATAAATCACCAGACATGTGCTAAATCAGAATTAGATAACAATCATAGTTTTAGAGGAAAACAATGATGGTATATCTCAGCAATATCTTGGATAAATGAAAAAAAGTAAACATGCTCCGACGAAGTAATCATTACATTGGAAAAAGATAGATTTGCATTGAAAACATGTTTACTTAACGTAAACGTTACAATTCAATAAATGCCATTTCAAATATGCTCCAAAGATATTATTCTCTCAAGCCTATATACAAATAAATATTCACTTGAATAAAAGTGTGTGAAGAGTGTGGAAAGTGTGTGGCATTAGAAGTACCAAAAGCACCAAAACTTCATATACACACAATATCAAAGAGTCACTTAGAAATGAAATATTTACATTGAGTTGTTGGTCGATAGTGTAATATTTTACAAAGACTATATTAGTGTGTCATCAACTTTTTAGAAGCAATATATTGTAAACACAAAACTATACTATGAAGTCATAGTGTTGTAATTTGTTTTAGACACAAGAGTTGCTGCTCAGAAGTGTGTCAAAACAAGATGTACTTAAAGTAGGAGTAATATGCTTAGTAAAGAGCACTCATGTAATCTCCAAAAAAATAATTCTATTTAGAATTAGGATTCCCTCAAGTGACTTTCTAGTCTAAATACTTGAGAGAGCTAAGGTGTGTTTCTAGACTCTTAGAGGTTGTTTGTAATTTTTCAAGATTAGTGGATTAAGTCCTTTTCTAAGGCAAAATCACTTGAGGAGGGTGGACAAGATGTAACCTTATTAAGAAGGTGAACCTGTATAAAATGAATGCGTTATTTACTTTATAGTTTTTCTTTACTCTCTTAAAAGCTTCCGCAACAAACTTCAAAATCAAGAAAAAATAAAATGTTTCTGAAAACACAATTCAAACCCCTCATTTCTTGTGTTTTTCTCTACCCTAAAATATGAAGCCAATAAATTTATCAATTTGTACTCCGAACTTGCATTTATTCGGGTTGATCCTCATGTTGAATTTTCTTATTGACACGAACGTATCGTTTAACTCTTCGACATGATCCTTTTTCTTGGGAGTTTTGATCACCATCTCATCTATGTATACCTCATGGTTTCTTTCTATCTATGAAGAGAAAACTTTATCAATTAACCTTTGATAAGTAGCCCCTACATTTTCAAACCAAATGGCCCCACTTCATGATAATTGTTACTTTTGATTTGTCATGAATTAAGTCTTAGGGACATCCAACATATTCATTTGTATCTGGTTATAGCCAGAATAAGCATTCAAAAAAAAAAGAAGGTGAAAACCAAATGTGACGTCAATGAGATGATTGATGTGCGATAATAGATAATAATCCTTTGGGAATGCCTTATTCAGGTTAGTGAAATCCACGCACATGCGCCACTTCTTAGCATTTTTATTTACCATGATGATGTTGGATAGACAAGTTAGATATTTTATCTCTCGTATGAATATAAATTTCAAGAGTTTTCCAAAATCTCCAATTACTGCCCTCATTTTCTCTTCGCCATCCTTTCGCTTTCTTTAGGATATTGGCTTCTACGATGGATCCAAGGAAAGATGGTGACATACTACCTTCGAGTCAATCCAAATCATATTAGGGGGAGTTCAAGCGAATAGGTCTAAGTTATCCCTCAATAATTTGATAATGGTGGCCCCCTCTTCTTGAGATAGATTTGAGCCGATTTGAATAGTTTAACATTCTTTCGAGCCGATCTGCACATTTTTTAATTCTTTCGTAGGAGTTAGACTATATTCTCCCGAATCCTCTTGTAGCTTATGGTCGATAAGTTTTACCTTGAGGGGATTTTCGGTTGCTGGAGAATCTTGTTGAACATTTTTTCTTTAGCTTTGAGGTGTCTTTGTAACACTTACTTGTTAGCCCTTTATTTTCTTTTATTACGCACACTCATCCATCATGGGGTAAGATAAAGAGTTGATAATACTGCTTCAAGATCGGTGAATGTTAGTCTCCCAATAATAATGTTGTAAGGGGAAGATACATTCACGATCAAATACCTCACCATGACACCTTTTGCCTTTTCACCACTACCAAAGATAGCCAAAATAGGCAGGTATTCTAGAACATATACCTATTCATTAGAAATTCCTACTAGTGTTCCCTTGAGAGGTTAAAAATTATCATAGCCCACATTCATACCTTTTAACATGTCTCAATATAAGATATCCGAAGAACTACTCAGATAAATGAGTACACGATTCACATTCAAATCGTGGATATGTAATTCGATGACCATAAGATCATTTTCTTGGGCTAGTACTCCCTCCGCATCCCTCTTAGAGAAGTTGATCACTGTGGGTTTTGTTTTTCATCTGAGATTAAATTTTGAGACATATGCATTATTGATCGCACATATCTTTTCCTAGTCAAGTTAGTCTCTCCCCGCCAATGAAACCTCCTGATATGGTGTTGAGTGTATAATGTGTCATCCTGGTTTCTCGAGATCTTCAATTTTATCCTCTGTTTGTGCAACTTCTTTGGAAGAAACCCCTTTCTTTAAAGCTTTCTCTCAACTGAATCCCAATTGCAAAATCTTATACCAAAACCCCAAATCACAATTGATATTGGAGGGAAAACTTCAATTGGTGTTATCAATGAAATGCAAAAAGTAATCTCAACCCAATTGATTTTAAAAATCCTAAATTAGACCTTATTAAACTTGAATCTAGATGGAACCCAACATAAAATATTATGTGTAATTGTTGTGTGTATGCATAGAGAAAGGTTGAAAATGGTGAAGATTGCTTTGTATATTCTTTGGTTTCACCAGTTTGAAAAAGATGTATGAATGTGTGTGTGTGTGTGTGTGTGTGTATGTGCGTGTGTGTGAGAGAGTGTGTAAGTGAGGAAAGTGATGAAAATTCGCACTTAGAAAATTTTACACGTTGTTGGAAATTTGAACAAGATGCGTCGACCTATAGAGGCATTACTGCTTCCATGCGTCGACCTGATAATCATATAAGTCGGCCTGAACTGAACATAAAGTTAGATTTTACAAAAAACTTAGTATATGTCGACCTGAAAAACTGAATGTGTTGACCTAAAATTTACAAAACCTTTGGTTTTGCAAAAACACCCAGTATAAGTCAACTTGAAATTTACACAAACTTTGGTTTTGCAAAATCAAGAACATTTGTCGATCTGCACATATCTGTGTTGACCTATGCACTAGATTTTCACATAAAATCATAATTTTAACTTGTAAAAACATTTCTAAACTTATTTGAAGTATCCTCCTAAGGTTAAAATGCACATCTAGATATAGAGTATAAGGTCCAATATAAAAAAAAATACTAAGTGTCTTAGTTTTGACATTGAAATTCTGGTAAGACAGAACCTATATGTCCTAAGAGGATGTCGAGACATCTGGTGTGATAGAAACAACAAGGAAAGGAATAAACAGTTAAGAGAAGATAGTGAAAATTAATAAACACACACACAGACATATAATTGTTAACCCAATTTGGAACAACCTTCATACTCTAAGAGCATACCAAGCCAGAGATAAGTCCACTATAGTATCAATTCAAAGTTTAAACAAACCCATGCTTACAAATTTCCATCCTAACCACTACTTTGTGCAACTTCTATCTAAGAATCTCTTAGATATGAGGCCTTCCTCAATCCCTCATCAATCATAGACGGTGATTGGATAAAAAATTTGAACAAGCAGGAAGACACACTTCCATGACAATACCTAGCTAAGACTCAAGGTTAAACACCCACGTTTACAACCTTTCTCCTGACTACGAACAACAACTTGGAGTTGATTCAAAGCTTCCTCCAAGAACACTACTACCTCTTACTTCACAACTTCGAGGAGAACACAATGGCCATCTCACAACTTGAGTGGTTCACTTACAACAACTCTCCTAGAGAGTGGTAATATTGATAAAGCCCTAGACATCTACATCTTGAACTCGTGCCAAAAAAAGCTTACGAAACCTTCTATTTATAACCTATTCCCGAATGGACTTGGGCTTCTAATCATAGTATATCAACTATTACAAACTAGCAGTAACTTCTGCTACAAACAAGGTCTTCAATCAAATGTTTCCTAAATAATCTCCATATTTAGAAACTTCATATTTTTCAAATATTATTCTTAACCTTTAATTCAGCGCCACATATGATTACATAATATTCCCAGAATATTTTACATAAGTTAAATCATAACAGAATTAACTAATTCACTTCTGCTCAGGCGCGATGTCGTATGCTACTTCATAGGACATCTAATTCGACATGTTGTTCTAGATGTTGAAACTTCTTCAACTCAACATGTCCCAACATAATATAAGACTTCTTGCTCAACCTGTTCATGTTAGAAAGTTATGTATATCCTACCTAGCATATTGTTGTCTTATTTTGTTTTACAAAAATTAATGCAAATCCTAAAAATAGAGAACTTACAAACATCATTCAAAACATTCTAAAAGAGAAGTGCACTAACACAAAATTTTGATATATTTCTTCACTATGTGGCAATATTCAGTGTGATGACCTCAGATTGGATGGTAAGTACACCACGTACTCTCATCTTTACCCAAAATGACACGGACTCCCTTAGGAGGATATGGTCTCGGGAGAACTCCAAGGTGATAAACCTCTCGCAGGATATCTTCAGACTTTGTATTGATTTAAGTGTAACTTCCCATCGCGCCTTTGTATGGACTTTGCGGAGGTTTCATTACCATTTTGTCTTTTCCTCCAGGTTTGTGATATTCTTTCTTGAGCATGTTTTCGTCCTGTCTGGGGTGAGCCTTTTCCTTGGCATTTATGAATCTTTCCTCCATATTACTTTCTTCACCCATAATATAGCATTTAACTCAGGTTATCACTTCATCCATAGTGGTTGTTGGTTTTTGCTCTAAGGATTCATTAAAGTGGTTGGCCTTCAGGCCGTGTTGAAACGCTCCAATGAACATTTCGTAATTTGGGTGAGAAACTTTGATGGTGTCCTCATTGAATCACCCCAAATATTCCCGATACCTTTCTATGCTTGCTAGTAGAGGAATGCTGCACCATCTTCCTGTTTAGATCTTGATAACTAACGATTGAAAATCTGGGTAAAATCATATATTGTCGCAAGGCCACATCTTTGAACGATATCTCCATAATTTTCATTTTAGAGAATCAGGGGCACCGACGATTTCCATCTGATTATTGATTGCAATGATGAGATCCTAAGGAATACTATTTCCATTGAAAGATGCCAAAGGTGATGGCTTGAAATTTTCATTGACTTAATCGTACCATATCATCTATGCTAAAGGTTGAGGGTCTAGAATCTCCTTTTCTTCCTCCCCATCATGTTGGCTCTGAGTTTGCTGGAGCGTATAAACGCTCTCCTTTTGTTGTCATAGCGCCTCTACGGCTGCCAATAATTATGTCATGTCAGGAGAAGTTTCTGGGCCATGATCCTGATATTACAATGTTGTAAGACTAACCGACTCTGTTGAATTTTATGCGCTCAGGAAAGTTTTGCCGAGGCCCCACGTTGGGCACCAAATGTTTATGTAAAGAACACCGCATGGATAATCTCCCTGTTGTTGGTCAGAGGAGATCACAAATGCACGAATATTAGTTTATGAGAATCTTTTTAATCAAAGTGATGTTGGTAATGTTTATTGGATTCAATGCCCAAAGTAACGTCCACCGTCATTATAATTGCTATTGATTTTGAGTTATAATGGTTTATCTAGTTTATTCGTAACCTCCGCATGACCCTTGGCTCCCCCTTTAGGTGTTACAAATGAGTTTTGTACTCTGTCAATCTGGCTCTTATCACGGTCTAGCGTGTATGTCCGCTCTGGGTGTCTTCATGACCCCGACATCTAGGCAACCAAGCCAAACTATGATGGACTGGGGGCTTATATGTCAACCTCAAACATTTTTAAAATCTTCACACATAGGTAGACCATCCAGGTTCCGACTAGTTATCAAGATTCTTAATTTATGAACCATTACATTATCCTACATCTAAAGACATCTAAAAATATTTTTAGATTACTTTATAAAAAATATCCTACATTTAAAAAATATCCTATCTAAAATGGTTTCATTATTCAACACCCTTCTTTATCACTTTTTATACTCTATATCATTTTCTCTTTCTTCCACCTAATAATTCAACATACATTTCTTCCACCTAATAATTCAACATACATTTAATTTTTACTCACTACAATGATTTTATTTAATAAAATCCAATACCCTATTCTACCACCATTCACAACACACTAAAAATCCAAACATTCACCACAGCCAATAAAATTTTACAAAGTATTTTATGGGGCCCCACTCTCTTCTCATTCAATATGTTGAATGTTTTCAACACTAATTATCCACCTCACTTTCAACACCCCATTACAAACATTCAACTATTAATTTTTTTCCAACACCCTCATTATACCTAGCCTAATGTGAGTTCAACTCACAATCTATCAGTATATAAATAAACTCTTTATCAACTTATAACATGTTTGGAATAACATTTACACTCATCCACCACCGCATATTTAAAAGCGGTTTCACCGTGAAAACAAGAAGCTACAAAGTGTTTTGCTCCAAAATGCCCGATTGCAATTTTTTTGTCGTGGATCCAAACACACTATTAATTTTCTTTTTTGCATGCTCACTTTTTATCAAAATAAGTACACTTTTTATCTTGTTATCTTGTTAGACATGTTACTTATAGGAGAAGAAAACTAAGTTATCGGTTCTCAGTGACAGGCCATACACTCACTACTATGTTACTGTCGTCGGCCATTACCTGCCGAAATTTTGTGCACTTTAAAGTTCTTCCCTTTTGACTCTCCGCACAAATATTTTATTCTAACTCTTATTTTTAATTTACTTTTTATCTACTGACTACTAGAACTATCCATTAACAACTACCAACACCATTTTCTAATCTAAAATTATCACAACATTAAATGACAAAGTTTGACTTCAATCAAACAAATTTTAACAGTAGTAATTTTTAAGAATAGAAAGACAGCACGATAACTTTAACAACATGTTTCACCATACTTTTGCCAAGTGACAAAACATCATAGAATCTACTTCCTGTGTTTCCATCATAGGTGTCAAATAGTTGGTTGCGTCTTGGTAAAGTATAAGACTTTGAAGCCTTTTCTGTAGCCCCAAGAACCTACTTTTTTAACCTGGTCCTCTAAAAAAGAATAACTATTCATCTAAGTTATTCTCACCTTTATTACTCCACTTTTCATTCTTGTTATTATATATGTCATATGTCAAGAATATATCACACTTGTCTGTAGAATTTCCATGGAGCGCTACGAGGTTGTGAAGGAAATTGGGTTTGGGAATTTTGCTGTGGCGAAGTTGGTTAGAGATGTTTTCACTAAAGAGCTTTTTGCTGTTAAGTTTATTGAAAGAGGACAAAATGTATTTATATATAGTTTAATACCCTTTCATTTTCATTTGATGTTTTGTGTTTATGTTTGGTTCATTGTTGAGATTTGTGTATTGTAGATTGATGAACATGTGCAAAGAGAAATCATGAATCATAGATCGTTGAAGCATTCTAATATTGTTAGGTTCAAAGAGGTTAGTTTGTTTACGCAAGATCCTAATGAGGAAATGGTGTTTTTTTTTTTGTTTATTTGTGATTGTATATTCTTCTAGCTTCTTGGTTTGATTCAGTTTTTTTATGTGTTGTAGAAAATTGTGATTAAGTTTTTCTTTGCAGGTCCTGCTGACACCAACACATCTAGCTATAGTAATGGAGTATGCTGCAGGAGGAGAACTCTTCGAGAGGATATGTAGTGCTGGTAGATTTAGTGAAGATGAGGTAATATAGAAACTCAAGATACTATGGTTTTATATTGCGGGGTGTTGGGTTGTGGCCGTTGCAGCGTGAAGTTTGATTGAAATAGACTGTTAAGATAACTTGATCTTAGGTTTTTAAGAAGTCAATTGAGTTTTAGGTTCTAAATTGAGTGTATTGGATGCGATCATTGTAGCTCCTGTGATCGCATTGTGGATGTTGTAGCGTGGATTTTAATTGAGAAGAGTTTGAAATATACGGTTAAAAAACACTAAATGATAAAGATTTTTCAGAAGTAAATTGAGTTTTTGGTTCTAAATTGAGTTTTGACGATAATACTTAAGAAATTTGGGAGGAGAAGTTGTAGGAGGACGCATGATTTCAAATCACACTGCCATTGCGATCCGATGCGGTTGCAGAAATATTGCGATTGCAATTTACAATCATGATACTATTTTAATAGTTTATTTTGTATTTCATTATGATAGTATTCCTATTCTGTCTGTGGAAAGGTGCTCATTTGATGAAAAGGTTCAACAAATTCGATATCTAGTTATAACTGTTTGTGTTATGCTTGTGTAATCATTGTTTCAATCATAATATTTGGTCCAATCTTTGATTTTTTTTTTAAATTATCAGGCAAGGTTTTTCTTTCAGCAATTGATATCTGGAGTCAGTTACTGTCATTCAATGGTAAGAAACGAAACAAAACTATTACGATATACTCCTTATCATTACAAATGACTAGATATTTTTAGTTAAAGGAAGTTTTTTATGCAGCAAATCTGCCATAGAGATTTGAAGCTTGAAAACACACTCTTGGATGGAAGCACGGCGCCACGAGTCAAAATCTGCGACTTTGGTTACTCAAAGGTAAGAGGTTAACAAAACATTACAACTCTAGAATCTTTGTGTCAAGTAATGTTCATTTGTTTTAACCTTGTGTTTTAGTCATCTGTGTTGCATTCGCAACCGAAGTCTACGGTAGGAACTCCAGCTTACATTGCACCCGAAGTCCTGACGAAGAAAGAATATGACGGAAAGGTTGAGTCCTATTTTTTTCAATGAAAATGGTTAGCTTTTTATGTTGCTTCTTGTTTTTATATGCTAACTATATTTCATTGAAAGCTATAGGTTGCAGATGTTTGGTCTTGTGGAGTCACCTTATATGTGATGTTAGTCGGCGCGTATCCTTTTGAGGACCCTGAGGATCCAAAAAACTTTAGGAAAACAATCAGTGTGAGTGATGTTAACTCCAAACTTGTTGAATTCTTAAGCAAAATGAAGTTTGGAAATAAGACTGAATAATTGTTTAGTTATACTTTCTCCGTTCTGATATTTTAATCAGTTCTCTCGTGGTTTATTGCAGAAGATACTTAGTGTCCAGTACAAAGTTCCTGATTTCGTACGAGTTTCATTGGAATGTATACACCTTCTTTCTCAAATATTCGTCGCTGATCCTGAAAAGGTATGTAGTATTGTAGTTAGTTTAAGGTCGAAAATCGCACTTTCGTTTCTTTGGCTATAAATCTAAGAGCGCTAGAGTTAATTACGGTCGTGCTAGATCACAATGTCTATTTATGCCTCACCGACACTTCAAATTGAAGATGTGTATGAACATGTGGCACATGTCGCAATATTGGCACATCAGTGTCATGTGGCACATGTCGCGATATGGCACATCAGTGTCGTGTCTAGTGTACGTGCTTTGTAGTTGTCTATATACTTGAAATGCATGTAGGTTACTTCTTAATTTCATTGAGTCTTTTATGCCATTTTACAGAGAATAACAATACCTGAAATCAAAAACCATCCATGGTTTTTGATGAACTTACCAATAGAATTAATGGAAGGTGGAAGCTGGCAAACCAATGATGTAAATAATCCATCACAAAGTGTTGATGAAGTTCTATCCATCATACAAGAGGCAAGAAAACCTATTGACATCCCGAAACTTGGAGGCCTTCTTAGTGGAGACAGTATGGAGTTGGATGATTATGATGCCGATATAGAAGATATAGAAACATTTGGTGATTTTGTCTCCCCTCCTCTTTAAGGATCTGTAGGAAGGTATGTAGCACCAACATCAGGTTGAAGATGTGTTTTGTGGCCAGCACTGACACGACAACAACACATGTGGTTACATTCAATAATGTCACTCTCAAATTATATTGTTATTGACGTGTCAGTGTCATGTTTAGTATTTATGGTAGTATCAATGTTGTATTTAGTAGTATCAGTGTTTTGTAGTGAAGAAGTTTCATGTTTTTATTGCGACTAACACCCTTGTAAGCATTATCAAATTTTGGAACTTCGAGATTCAAGTATCTTTCTGTAAATATGTAAAATATCACATGAGCTTTTCAAAAGAAGAGAATATTAAGTAAAGAAAGTTGTGGAATAAGTTTCTTAATGGGACAATTGACCTCTTGTTTAGTCATTGATTATTGGTCATTCTTAACTCATCTCTTGATGTTTTTCACTATTGTTGCTCATTTTGTGTTTCAAATACAATGTTCCATTATGTTTCCTTTTGGTCCTCACTGAAACTAATTAGATTATTTGCTATTGGAAGACTTGAAAATATGAAAGAAGACGTCATAGTTGTATCCAAATGTGTAGTAGTAAGTTCACTTCTATAATATAGGAGAAAGTACAAGCAATAATGCCAAATTCAAAAATAAAAGATGAAAAATACAATGTTTTCCACACCATACTACAATAATACTATCATCATAACCTCCAAGAGTTCTGTCACTCACTATAACGAAATAACGCAAAAAAGACCTTAAGGGGAAGAGGTTGAAGGTGGTGGAGAGAAGAAGGGAATGGAGGAGATAATGGTTGAGATTGTAGGAAGGTTTGGAAGTGAAGTGGATGAGAGTGGAGGCAGGTTGAGAGATGGGAGTGTTGGAATCTTAGGAATGCTAGGAAGTGGTGGCAAAGTGTTAGGCATAGAAGGGATGGTAGGCAATGGAGGAACATTGCTTTGAGGCAGTGTTGGTATTGAAGGCAAAGGTGGAAATGTTGTTGGAATTGAAGGCAAAGGTGATAATGCTGGCTTTGGCAAATTGGGAATGTTTGGAAAATTTGGTGGAGTGGTTGTTTGCAAAAGATTTCGAGCTTCTAGGGTCATGCTTAAAAAGGTAACAAGAAGAAGTAAAGATGTGATGAAGATATTGATTGAGGCCATAGCTTGATGAATTGCAAGAGCTAATTAAGGTGTATAATTATAGAAAGAGTATTTGGTTTGAGATTTGAGAAATAAAGAGATAGTATTTGGTCTTATATAGTGTATGAGACTTATGTCGGAGGGTGTTGGTCATCCATGTAGAGGTTTGCAAGTTTTAATTAGTTCAACTTCTTTTGTGCTTCACCAAAATATTTTTATTGTCAAGAAGATAATACGGTTGGATGCCAACTCTTTCTATTTTGTATGCAAAATGTTGAATGTAAAGTATTGTTTTTGGAGATTTGGCAGCCGATAAGAAATGAAGTTTGAAAAGGAGGGCCTATACAAAAGTAGGTTATCTAATTCAGTTCACCTTGGTTGCTTTTGGACATTCTTTAGGATTGTTTTTGCTTTACTCATATAACTTTCTCTACAAATATGAATATACACACTATATTAAATAATATACCTATGTAAATTTCATTCGGCTTACGTTATATTAATGATTGTGCTTATATTTTAGTATGAATTTTGTTTGAATTAATGAATTGTTCTTATATTTTGGTAAGAATTTTGTTTGAAACTTGTAGGATATAAAATTTGATCTTAATCACTTTCATATAATATAAGTGATATAAGAACTAAGTACAAGAGATGAGATATCCTCGTCATAAATTGAACAAAAGGTTTTTAAATTTGAGATATGTGAATAAGTGATATTTTAATCTAATTCTTGAGTTAGATATTTATATATAAATTCATCTTCTCTCTAAGGTATGTCGGTTTATTTATCTATAACTCCAATCATGTGCATCTTGACTCTAACTTGGTTTTTTTTATCTATAACTCCCATCATGTGCATCTTGACTCTAACTTGTTTATGAAATATTCATTTATGATAAAGATATCTGGATTTCTTATTCTACTCCATAATCTTCTTGTATACCACGTGAATTTTCAAAAATGTCTCTAAAAATTGGAAATATATTTTCAGTTCGCACCATATATCATAAAGATCACGTTGAACAGAGTTAGGTGTAAATCGGAAGAAGTATACTTCTGATTTTAAACTATGTGTAATTTTTAAATAAAACGTGCATGTGAGATTGAATTTAGAATAATTTCTCAGTATTTTATTATTTAGTTTGAAATCAAAAATATATTTTTGATTTTTACCTAAATATTTTAAAATATGATACGTACGGAAAATATACTTACGATTTTAGAGAACATTTTAAAAAATGTATATGGTTTAATTTCACTCTAAGAGATGAATTAAGAAATCTACTAAGATTATTTCCGTTAATTATTAGAATGGACTTGGCGAGTATCATAAGGGGGAACGTGCACTACCATGTCTTATATGTGTTCCACTTCAACCATTTCTCAAACACAATGTTTGGAAGGGAGAACTATTTAAAGGAGAGACATAACAATTTACATCCGTTAAGTATGAGATCTATAAAGATGAAATGGTTAAAAGAGAAACATAATAGTCTACCATTCCTTAAACACTTATAAAGGCGATGTAATTTATAGGAGTCGAGTTACAAGACTATTGATCCTAAGAGATTGTTGAGACTATTTTATCCTAAACCATTTGATTTAGTGAAGACACTTTGATTCACTAATTAAAGGGTATAGAGAATCCTTTGAACCATTTAATCTTATCCCTCCATTGGTTAAAAAAGAGATTAAACTCTAATATAATTTGAACATATTCGACAACGTTTAAAATTCATTAATCATTTAAATTCAAATACACTTTAATCTTCTTTTAGCGAAATTTCAATTTAACAATATTTTTAGCCTAGTGGTATAATTGCCAAAATTCCATCTTTTAAGTGGAATGCCATGAAATTAAACACATATCCTCACAATGGTATGTTTATTCATAATTAGTAACTGTACATGCGCATGCGATCGCGCGTTGCCGCTCATTATTAATTATTGGATATTTAAGTTAAATTTAATAGTAAGTAATTTCATTAAAAAAGAAAAACAATAGACCATAAACATATAAGAGTAAACATCGACAGAAAAACGTGATGTATCATAATTATAAATCAAAATTGAAAGACGAAATAGATTAGGATTTCAGAAAAGTTTTTGAAATTTATTGAAATATTAAATTAAATTTGTTAAAATATTAGATTTGATTTAATATTTATATAATTAAAGTTGTGTAGATCTAAATCTAATTAAGGTTGTCTATAAATAGTCTGTTTGTATGATTATTTTTATATTCTTTATTATTCTCTCTTTCTCTCCTCATTAAAAGTGTCTCACGCACTAATAAATTAATATTCAGAGTTTTTGATTATTGTTTTTGATCGAGTTTTCAAGAATTTCACGTCAGAGATCGTGTTTCCATGACATTCACAGCCGCTACAAAGATGACTAGTGATAAGGATATTCAGAATTGTCTTTCAATGTTTTACGTAAAAATTGGATTCGATGGAAAAATAACAGCTGCAATCCTTGTTTGGCTTCCATGAAACTCTAGAGGTGGTTACCGACACCGTTCCGGCGTTGGCTGCAAATGCAACCAAAGCACAGAAAGAATCCCACAACGAATTCAGAAGAAATATTGCAAGGTTGTTTGTTGCATTTAGACGACTATTGATGCTTCTAATTTCGACATAATCTCTCATGCTAAAATGGGAATGAGGCATGAGATATTCTGGTGAAGTATTACAAAGGAGGTGAGAAAGCCAAGGTTGTAAAGTTACAAACTTTGCGTCGACAATATGAGTTGTTGTCGATGGGAGAAGATGAAAAAGTTGTAGAATGTGTGTCGAAGGATCAGAAACTCGTCCATCTCATGAAGGGTTGTGGTGAAATCATAACTGATAAGATGATAGTTGAGAAGGTAATGAAAATGTTGACCTCTCACTTTGATCATGTTATTGTAGCTATTCAAGAATCCAACAAACTTGAAACCACTAAAGTGGAAGATTTGGTTGGTTTGTTGGAGGCGCATGAGATGAGGATTGTCGAAAGGAGATAAGTTCAAGACTCGAAAGAGATTCTGCAAGCTCAGTCATGGAAAATGACGGTGGTTCCAACAAATTCAAAGGCAAGTTCGACAAGACTCGGGGCAAGAAGCCTTGGTCGAATCTCCACAAGAATAAGATCGAAGATAGATATTTTGAATCCTTGAAAAAGGGAGGAGGAAACTATCGAAAGGACAGTGAAGATAAAGAAAGGTGTACGGTACTATAACTGTGAAAAGGGAGGGTCATGTAGCAAAAAATTATTGGTACAGAAAAAACAATGGATCGATAAAAGGCAAGGACGAAGGAGAAAACTTTGCACGCTAAAATTAAGATGATTCTGAAGGAGGTATGGTGATTATGGTTCCAGTTGGAGATAACCATGTCGAATCCAAGATTTGGTTCCTCGAGTCAGGATGCTCAAATCACATGACTGGTCGAAAGGAGTGGTTGGTGGACTACGGTGAATCAAAGAAGAGCAAGGTAAAACTTGTTGATAATAGTTTGTTGCAAGCATAAGATACTGGGAATATAGTTTTTCAAATGAGTAATGGAGGAAAATCTATGATTAAAGATGTGCTCTATGTACCTGGAATGAAGTGTAACTTGCTAAGTGTTGGACAACTGGTCGAAAAAGGTTTCTCGATTGTTATGAAAGATGGAGCTTTGAAATTTTTCAACGCCAATAACAATTTGGTTTTGAAATCTTCGTTGTCGAAGAACATAATATTTAAGACTATGATCAGTTCGACAGAAGTTTAATGTTTGAAAATTATTGTTGACCACAAGGGTAGTTGGTTGTGGCATTTGAGATTTAGACATTTGAATTTTTGATAACTCAATCAAGTGATTACTCAAGATATGATTAAACACCTTCAAATTTACAGAAGAATAAACACCTTCAACTTTCGTAGCCAACAATCATTTCCTACCACAGTATATCTTCCTATGACAAAGATGTCCATTAAATTAACACAATGGCTTAAAAAATTGAATAATTTTAATAGCTATCATATATAGAACAGCAAAATAAATTTGACCTTTGTTGTTGGATTTAGAAGTTCAACAAACCTCATACGTTCTTCTGCAAGACCCAAGTTACAAATGAATGGTAGAAATGAAGTGACAGTGTCTCTTTCAACCATGACTTGGTAACTTCCATCAAGTCAAGTTGACATTGTGATGCATAATTTAGTGCATTTTGCGTCTGGTATTAACGGTGTTTTCAAGTAGGGGTGTTCAAAATATGGTTAACTGAGTTGTATGTTTGAATTAAATTGGATTGAACTATAAAAAAATTGAACCATTTAAATCGTTTTCAAACTGAAACATTTAATCATAACAATTTAAATTTAGTTTTAAACTAATTCAAAACCAGTTTTTATTATAAATTGGTCTCATAATATAAATTAGTATTTAATAAAAAATATTAAAAAATAATTAAATTAAAAAAAAACTTATTTCAAAATTTTAAAAAAAAAATCAATTTCGAAAAATAACAAATTATTTTTTTTTTGAAAATTAAAAAAAGGAATTACAATCAATTTACAATTACATATTAACTCAATGTGAATATTGATCATTATGTGAATATTTGACCAAATCAGGCTGCAAATGCCATTGCCTACATAAAGTCGTGAAAATCTGATCAGTCGAGAAACATCTTAAAGGGATGATTATGATAATGCATAATCTAACACAAGTTTACTAATATAAAAAATAGACAAACCTATGATGTCTTCCCACATATATTTGTTGCATTGTCCTCCCTGTGATGTCTTTCAGAGGCACATACTTGTTAGCTTGATTCGAAAGCTTTTCAATTCTGACTGATGGAAAAAACTACAAACTCTTCATTATCCCTGAACCCATTTTTGTGAGCAGAACAACAGGTTTTGGTTTACTCCTCAAAAAACATGCGGAATCGGAACTAATGACAACCCATTATAATTGTATAATCTAAATGTGTTTAAATATACTTTAATAACAATAACGGCAAATATTGGAAACAAACACAACAGAGGTAAAAACACATCAAATTTGCAACTAAATATAAAAGAATACAAACATGAAAAGGATTAAGTAAATAAACCAAAATGGTTAAATTTTTCCTCTTCTTTCTTCATGAAAATATAGCTTGTTCTTTTCTTCGCCTCGTTACAACTATAAGTGAAGAACTTCTATTTTCCATAATTATTACTCCCTGGGTTTTATCCTTAGAATGTAGAAACTTGACAGTTCTGAAAGCAAAATCACTTATGTAAAATCACTTAGAAAATACTAATGCACTTATGTATTTGTGTAAAATCACTTATGTAAATTCACTTAAAAATACAGAATCACTTAGAAATCACTTATGTAAAATAACTAAGAAAATACAAAATCATTTATGTAAAATCACTTATGTAAAAATGTTAAGTTCAAATACAAATCGGAGAGAATCCTTAGAAACTTGACAGAGAATCAGAAAGAGAAGAAAGAAGAGAAGGAAGGGAGACAGAAGGACTGTGATAGAGAATACTCACTCTCTCATATCTCTCTGCAGTATCATATGAAAAATTACCCAACACTTCTCTCCAAATACACCATTCAAAGTCACTTTGGTTTCGGTAATCGACGAGTGGTAAACGATTCAAAGCATCAGTTTGGCAAAAGGTTGTACGATATTGACTTCTAGTCTGCAAAAACTATAACTCAATTATGCTCATAGAACTTGACATACCGATAAATTTTTGGCCCTTTAAAGCATCAAAACCTCTGATACATAGCAAAATTTTATAGTAGCAGCAGAACAATAGATACACATTTATGTTCAAAACCCATAACTCATGTATGTTGCGCTATATTTACCGGTGTCGCTTTGTCGATTGACCTGCACTCATTCTGACATGAATGCTTATGGGTAAAAATTGAATGCATAAAGCTTCCCCAGGATACATAACATACCAGTAACTCAAGTGTTGCAACTAAATACCATAAATAAAAAGCAATGAAAAACATACCAGTAACTAAAGTTTCAGCATCAATTATATCTGGTGCTTCACTTCGATCAAGTATAAGTTCTTCATGATTAACTTTTATTCCATGAAAAACAACATGAGACTTCATGTTAACACCAAAGTATATTCAGTGGGGAATCAAAATAACACGAATCACATCCCTGCAAAAGACAAATCATACAGATAATGACGATTTGCAATCACATTGCAGTTTCAGAACATCAAAAACTGCATCATAAAATTAACCAAAATTGGGAAGACATTTTACTTTAGCTTCTTTTGGTAAAAGAGCTAGAAATTTATCGCAATTTAGTAATGTAGTTAATCCTCTGGCCGAACATCACGAGAAAACGGCCCGCAGATACAAAATTAACAACAAAGGTGTTGTTTTCACATTCAAACATTATGAACAAATTTGTTGAGTAATGACTACATCGAATTTCATTATACAATAAAATTTAACAAACAACTCATTTGGTTTTACCGTCCAATTAGCCCTCGAGTTGTCCAAATTTATCTACGAACCATCCCTCTTTTTATTACCTATAACTCAAGCTTGATGACAAAACATTTATGTAACATAAGCTTGAATGCAAAACATTACAGATATTGCGGCGTGCAGCTCATCATTATAAGTCCTAATTTCTTACGTTTTCCTTTCCTCCTGATCTTTTAACCACCTGTTGTCTTCCCTCTCATCAAGCTCCTACAGAGCTGGTGAAGTAAAATCTGCACAAAGAGTTAAGAAAATGAAGAATAACAAACATTTGAATAATATAGTAACACAAAACTCCTATTTTCTTTCCTGTACACAATTAACATAAGCTAAGAAGTTAATTAATTTATTTAATAGTTTTATCAAATATGAGAAAACAAAAAGATACATAGAACATGGAAACACCAGATTTTCATATCTGAAAAGAAAGCAAAAAAAACATGCTTTAAAAACTATAAAAGATTGAATTTTTACAACAAAATACCAAAAAATTGATCTCTTTCTCTTTATAGAACCCACCCTTATTTTTTCAGTTATCTTATTGTTTATTATTGTTATGAATCCACCATAGTAACCATTGCCCGACCATCTTAGATAGAAGGGAATTTCTTCACCCACCTAGTGAGTTTCTCCCACATCCCTGAAAAACCAAAAATATCCTTCGCAAGTTAACTTGTGAATTCACCCAACAAGGTGAATTCACAAGTTAACATGCGAATTGAACTTTCTGGATAAATTCGCAAGTTAACTTACGAATTCACCTTATTTTGTACGTTTTATTATTTTAAATGTTGACATTTGAAAAAATAACCTTAATTCGCAAGTTAACTTACGAATTCACCCTTCTAAGTGAATTTGTAAGTTAACTTCCGAAATGTCTCTTTGTATGCTGCATGGTCACCTCTTTTGCCGGGGATTCTTGATATTATTAACTAATTTTAGAGTCATAGATTTAGAGTTATCGCGTCTAGGTCCTAGTTTCTTTACAGTTTTGCCAAATTCGCATTTTAAAGTTAAAAAAAAATCGGTTTTTGAGAAAATTGCGTCTGATTGAATATTTGTTATGAGCATTTGAAGTCAAAAAAATCTCTGATCATTTGTCCTGTGCTACAAAGTAGTTACGGTTGTTTGGTTTCAAATCATCAAATTCCTCTTTTTTCTATTTTTTATGATTTATTTACTGTTTTCATAGAGTAAAAAAATCGAAAAAATTCTCAAAATTATATTTTTAAGTCATTAGACTAATTTTGGTGTTAGTTTATTTTTGATATTATTTTAATCGATTTCCTTCATTGTGTTTGTTTTTGACTATTTAGGGATATTTTTGGTATTTTTACAATTGTTGTTGCATTGAGCCCAACCAAAAGTTCGTAAGTTAACTTACTAATTCACCCAATAAGGTGAATTCGTAAGTTAACTTACGAATTCACTTTATTTTCACAAAATAAGGTGAATTCGTAAGTTAACTTGCAAATTCACCTTATTTTTAAAAAAGCAAGGTGAATTCGCAAGTTAACTAGCGAATTTATCTGATTTTTTTAAAATCGTGGATTATTTCGTAAGTTAACTTACGAAGTCACCTTATTTGGGGAATTCGTAAGTTAACTTACGAAACCGGGGAGTATTTTTGGTTTTTCACCAGGGGTGAAGAAGAACTCCACTAGATGGAGAAAGAAATTCCCTAAATAAAATCCTAATTTGTTCAAAAATGACTGGTAACGCATAGAAACTACCATATGGAAGTATACATGTCATTTGTGATCAAGATACATCCAACAACTTCCAATATTTATCATATAAGAACATTTGGGGTTTTAGAAAATATTTTTCTACCCTTGCCTCTAATTCTGCTACCTCTTCAAAACTGAGGATATTTTGTGTCCAATTTTTTTCCCAACGAATGATGTCATATAGTTCTATTTCAATTATATGATTGATATTTGTTGTCTTTGATGATTAGGTTGGAATGAATTGATGATGACATATAGTCCAAATTCAATTTAATTTTAAAATTTCTCTTCTTTCAATATTACTTTAACTCAAATTTCTAAAATTTAAGAATAAAATAAAAATTCCATAACTATAAACCTACCATTGAATCAATAGGTGTGGATTCTTCCAAACTAAAAGCACGATAAACTGACTTAGTATCAGCAGACAAACATGAAACTTTACAAAGATTAGAATATTTCAAATCAACCCTTAGCATTCAAAATTAGGGTTTCTGGAAAATAATGGAGAACAAAGAAGAGAAACTCACAAATTGCTTCCTTGATAGAACCTTGTTAGTCATGAACTTCCTAGTTCTTATGGTGGTTGTGTACGCAAGTGGAGAGAGAGAGAGAGAGAGAGAGAGAGAGAGAGAGAGAGAGAGGAAAACGTACTTGACATGTTGCAAGTTGCTCCTTATAGGTATCCTTATAGGTCCGGAGGCTTCAAAATAAGAAGAAAAAAGAAAGAGAGGGAAGAGCATAAGAAAGAGAATAAAGAGAGGAAGAGGAAGAGAGACAGTGAGAAAGTATATTTTTCTTAAGGCTTAAATGCATTTTTGGTCCCTCTATATTAATTATTTTAACATTTTAGTCCCTCTATAAAAAAATCAACTATTAGGTCCTCCAATATCATATTTCATATTTTTTCTGAAGTCCCCTATGACAAAAATAATCTAATTTGCATAGATGACATTGAAATTATGAGGTGATATTTTTTAATTGATGTCAAGTCATTATAAATATTTAAATTTTTTTTAAAGTTTTCTTTATAATAATTAAACGTTTTTAATTATTTTAGATAATTAGTTATTTTTGTTTATAAATATTTATTTAGAAATTATATATTATAAATTTTAATTCTAAAATATATATTTTTGGGTCTATTTTTAATGACGTGACAACAATTAAAAAATGTCACCTCATAAATTCAATGCTACATATATAAATTAGACTATTTTGTTATGGGGAATCTCAAAAAAAACATAAAATACGATATTGGGGATCTAATAGTTGGTTTTTTTTTATAAAATGACTAAAATGTTTAAAAAATTAATATAGGGGGACCAAAAATGCATTTAAGTCAATAATTAAAAATGTTTAATTATTATAAAGAAAACTTAAAAAAATAATAATAAATTTTTAAATATTTTTAATGACGTGGCATCAATTAAAAATTTGTCACTATATAATTTCAATGTCACCTATGCAAATTAGACTATTTTATCTTAGGATATAAAAAAAAATTAAAATATTAAAACAATTAATATAATAGGACAAAAAATACATTTAAGTCTATTAATTTATTATTTTTTTAAAAACAGTGCAACATATTTGATTTTTGAACAAGTTCCCAGTGCAAAAAGTATATAGTATAAGTTAAATTCTTATAAGTTGAAAGAAACTAAGGGTAATATTCTTCTTCTTTATTATATTTTATTCTATCTTTAATTAAAGAAAAATGTTATTGACACTGATACCATAAGTGATTTTTCATGGGTACGGTGATCAGTGGCATTTTTAATTTTGACATATATTATTTTGTTTTTGTTTTTCAAAATAACTTTGATCAATGATGTTTAAAATTTTGATTAATACAATATACAATTTGGTTAATGTGTGCATTGAATTGAAGTTAAAAATAATAATTGGAAAAATAAATTGATTGTAATAAATTGATTAATACAATTTATAATTTAATTATTGAGTGTGTAGACACGTTAAAAACTAAGTCTTGCGTGGTAATCAAGTTTAGTTAAATTCTCAATCATGAGAAAACTTTAAATAGAAAATTTAAATTGAATATCTAAGTGTAAATATTAGTTAATACATTTTTAATTTAGCATTAAAGCATAGTTAAAAATATAAATTTATAAGTTAATTAAAAATATAAATTTATAGATTAATGAAATAATAAACGTGATTAATAAATTATAAGTAAAATACACATATTTTTGTGGTTAATACAATGTAAAATGGTTAATGATATAATCTTATATTTATGTTATAAAATAAAGAATTAAATATGTTTTTGATCTCTATAAATTATTAAATTTTGTTTTTGATCTCTATAAGAAAATATGACATATTTTAGCCTTTACAAAATTATTATGCATATAGTTTTAGTCTCTATTGTTAAATCGATGTGTATTTTTGAATGATTATTTTGTAAACATGTTTAGAACGTTATAAAAAAATTCAGAAAATAAAAAATCAAAATTTGATTTGTATGTGGAGATTTTCATAACTTTTATAAATATCTTTTAAAATTTAAAAAATTTATATTTAATTCTTCTCATTTTAAAAAATTCTGAAATTTAATAAAGAAATGTTTTATAGTATTCAATATATTTATAAAAACACTTATTTAAAAATTTAAAAATAATTAAATAATTTTTAAAATTTTAGAAAATAGCAGAACTAAACCTACATTAATAAATTATTTTAGAGACTAACATTTTTTTTTAATAGTAATTATAAATATATTTAATAGAGACTATAAATATATTTAATCGTAAAATAAATTTTACAAATAAATATTTTTTTAAAATATTTTTTTAAAAAAATTCTTTTATTAGAAAAACACACTTCATCGTATACATATACTAGAAAATGGTGTCAAGGTAGAATAGCTATTAATTAAATTGTAAAAAAAGTTTTTTTTTTAATTGTTCTTTCCTCCATTTTGTAAAAATAATAAGACAATATTTATATTCTTTGCTATTATAAGATTAAGAGTTCAAAGTAAGAAGAAAGACAACACATTGTAATAAATATTTCAATATAAATAAATAAAGTGCAAACAATAATACCAAATTTATAAATAGAAATAAAAATTACAGACTTCACACACCATACAACAATGATACTATCATCATGGCCTCCAACAATATTTTCTTTCAAAAGAACAAAATGAACACATAGGAAATAGTGTTTAAGGGGAAGAGGTTGAAGGCGGCGGGGAGAAGAAAGGAATGGATGAGATAATGGTTGAGATTGTAGGAAGGTTTGGAAGTGAAGGGGATGATAGTGGAGGAAGGCTGAGAGATGGGAGAGTTGGATTAGTAGGAATGCTAGGAAGTGGTGGCATGGTGAGCTTAGGTAGAGAAGGGATGGTCGGCAATGGAGGAATATTGCCTTGAGGTAGTGTTGGGATTGAAGACAAAGGTGGGAATGTTGTTGGAATTGAAGGCAAAGGTGACAATGTTGGTTTTGGGAAATTGGGAATGCTTGGAAAATTTGGTGGAGTGGTTGTTTGCAAAAGGTTGCGAGCTTCTATGCTCATGCTTGAAAAGGTAATAAGAAGAAGTAAAGTCGTGATAAAGATTTTCATTGAGGCCATAGCTTGATAAATTATAAGAGATATGTATGGAAAGAGTATTTGGTTTGAGATTTTATGAGAAATAAAGGGATAGTGTGAGGCTTTATATAGGTTTAGTTTATAGGGTTGTTGGGAGAACTAGATTAAGGAGGTATTTGAGGTTTTTGTTAGTTCAACTTCTTGTGTTTGTGGTGAAATAAGTAAATATGGTTGGCTGTTATAAGTTTTTAATACCATAATTTTCAAATGTTGGATGCCAACTCTTTATGTTTTGAAATCAACAAAATCATAAGAACAGGTTACCTAATTCAGTTCAGTTCCTCCTCGTGGCCTTAGGTTAATTTAATCAATCGGTATTATATTTTACTATGGACGTAGTTTGATCCTTAGAGTGTATAGTCATTTAATAATATTTCATAAAAACTTAAGAATTATTTAAATAACAAAAAATTACTTACCTCAGTTATTTTATGAAATAGTTTGTTTAAAAAAAATATAAATTCAATAATATATAAGCAATATGCCACTTAATACAAATTTTCGTGTGATATTTTATAGTCATGTTTATTTTGATCTTGTAATTTTAAAAATGATTTCTTGAGCATTCTATTTTTCAAAACGTAACATGTTGACATTATTATAACATATAATTTTTGTGCGTGATTTATAATTTTTTTTATAAGATATTTGTATCTATCAATATTTAAACTAAAACCTCTTAACCACTATACCTCATACACATATTTATAGATTATTTAATCATTCTAAAACATTTTCGTGTTCCGTACAAAAATAGAGAAGAATACATCAAACAAACAAAAAAGTATGTGTGAAATAGACATAAAAATTGGGACAGATAAACACATTAAGTAGTAGAATATTAGAGCAATTAGACTTTTCAAAATATTTCAAAAGGTTAGATTTGAACTTGCCAAACTTAAAATTTAAATTTTTTTCTAAATCAAACTTATACACGGTTGCAAAATAAGTTAGTTTAACGAGATAATGTAACCATTTTAATCACTACCTATTTAATATTTATATTTTATATTTTGAAACTCTATTTTTTATAAATTGAACTTAACTTTGACACAATTTAATGTAATTATTTTTATAATCACAACCTTACATGTATCTTTTAAGATAATTGCAACAGTCTATAAAATATTATTTTATGGAGGATTTAATATACCACTCCCGCCATCTGATTTGACACCCCACACATCATACACATTTAACAAATTAATCCTACTAAATATTAAAATTTCATTTTACAAACTTTCAAACTTTTTGAAAACCTTTCAACTTTATTGGATTTTTCAAGCAAAGTATAGTATTTATGATCAGTAAGTACTAGCTTAATACCCGTGCTAAGCACGTGTTTGTATTATATTATTAAAGCGTTAATAAATTATATATAAATGATAATTTAATTTATTTAAAATAATAATAATAAGAGATTTGTTTTTTAATATAACTTTTAAACATTTTCAACTAATCGGATAAAATGATTATAATTATCAATATTTACTTTATTTATCTTTATTAAACTGTGAAGGTTAGCTCATACAACCTTATATACATTAGAATCATAATTGATTTTTGTGATTCCAACCAAAAATCGCTAACAGTCAAAGTGATTTCTAACAGAACATGAAAAAAAGTTGTCTACTAAATCATGCTCACAAACATGATAAAAGCCTAAGTTCATCCTTAATTTGAAGAGATTATATTATATGCCTCTATTAGTAGGCGTAGCATATCTCCACAATTATATACGACAAATCTTTGTCAAAAAATTTTCGTGAAATTTTTTTGTCCAATATTCTATCTATATTTATCAATAATAAATATTTGTCAGAAATTTTTTCTATATGTTAGTGATAAATATTTGTTTCGTGTATTGTTTAGTGACAAATATTTGTTTTATGTATAATATGTTTTAATAGTTTCTTTTAATAAATTGTTTTTTTGAAAACTACGTGACAAAATTGGACTATGATAAGAATATAATTAGTGATTTCTATTTTTATTTCGACGATATTAAAAAAAGTACTAACTTTTTAGTGAAAAATATTGTTTCACTGTGTATTTTTTACTGAATTTTTAATAACTTATTTAACAAATGATAATGTGTAAAATTTTAATAACTTTTGTGTTGCATAACTACATAGTTAGCCTAAAAAAATAGTATTTGAATGCATAAGTTTTTGTATTGCATAAGTACATAATTAGCCTAAAAAAAGGACACATGTTTTCAAAAGAAGAAATTTTAATAGGGTAATTTTGTATTTGTGATAGTAATTGATTCTCTTAAGCTTATATAGTGATGATTAATTTTATCGAATTTTTCTATTTATACAAGTTCTTTGTGAAAAACATGTATTTTTATTGTATATTTTGAAAAAAAACTATAAAAATTCATGTTTCTGTGCAATTTTATCGGATATTTTGAAATAATCGATAAAAATACATATATTTTTTATTTTTTTGAAATAATTGATAAAAATGGATACACTTTTATTGGATTTTTTTAAATATGCGGTAAAAATGCAAGGTTATAATCACATATTTCAAAAAATCCAGTAAAAATGTATGAATTTTCCCGACGGTTCTCATTTGAAGACGGATGTTTGAGTAGTTTCGTGCACCCCACACTATTCGACGTAGAGGGTCTAGATTTGCTTTAGGATAAACTAGATATTCTGATGATTAGCCTGTTGTTAAGGATGTCCAGACAATAGTTAAGGATGACATGCAGATGGTTATGGAGATAGAGGTGCCACATACTTCTGAGAAAACGGAGGCGCCAAAGGTGCTTATCTAATGATGAGCTTATTGTATTTAAGGATGACATGTAGATGGTGGTGGAGACAAAGGTACCACATACTTATGAGTCGACGGAGGTGCCAAAGGTGCTTTATACTTTTGAGATAGAGATTTCGACTACTATATAGGTTACTCAGCAGACTACTACTAAGATGCCTACTATGAATGATATGGAGGTTACTCATTCGATTGATACAAAAGTTACTGCTCCAGATTCAACAGAGTCATTTACACACATGGATGTGGGGGTTTTCTGGAGGTCTATTGACTATTTCATGCTCACTAGATGTTCTGATCATGTGACATTCAAATTATGGCACTGAGAGATATGTATATGACAATGGCAATGATGTGACTTTATTTATTATTGATACGCTCAAAATAAGTGATGCTTTTTTACTTTGTTTGTTACAGGACTGATTTTCGATTATGGTGCTCACCCACAGGCCGAAGCTAAAGAACTTTTTAGATGTGGTGTCCTCTGAGAGTCCAAACTCAACAAGAGGTTTCACTCCGTTGAAGTATATTTCAATCTTAAACCAACAGCAAAGCATTGTAAGATATTTTTCTTAACAACAAAATGACCCCTATCTATACAACTTATGATTCATTCTGAACCACTCAAAATGGTCAGTGCCATCACAGTTATATAAAATTATCGATAAAATCGCAACCGTTGAATGTACACTACTGATTTTTTAACATATCAACTAAGAATCTGGTATATGAAGAATAATTTTGAAAAAACCGATAGTTTTTAAAGTATTAGGGATTTTGATTTTTAGAAAAAAAATCAGTAAGATTATGTAATTTTTAAATATTTTATTTCACCACATAACAATATTTGAAATATTTGGGATGCCAAATTTTTTGTCTACACTACTGAATTTTTTGATTGGTACCAAATATTTTATTTGTCCTATCGAATTTTTCGTCCAAATTTTTCATATGAATAATATGAAAATATGAGGATAGTATGATAAATTCTTCATTTTATGTTAAGTATTAAACCGGGCCGAGGCCCAATCCAAACTAACCTATTAACGGACCAATATCAGAAACATATCAAAGACAATATGTTGCTAAAAACACGTTTCATTCCAATGATCTACCCCAAAAAAGTTATTATTCAATTAAAAAAGTTATTCTAATGTAATTTTAGTTTCGTTCTGAGGTTGGATCTATATAAAGATGCTTTCTTTAAAGAGAAAGAGATCAATTTATTGCTAGTAATTTATTAATCTAAAGAAAAGGGATGATGTTTTTATACTCCCAATCAATCAATGATAACTATTTATTCTATTAAATCTATAAATTTTTAATTATTTGTATAATTTAACACTTTAAAATATTTTGATTATATATTTATACAATACTTTTTAACCAGACACTGCATTATTATTAAACTCTTTATATTATGATGATATAAATTTACATTATAATCCCTTTTAGAAAATAATAATATAAATTTACATTTCTTCTAATTTAAAATTGTATCACAATCGTATCAAGACAAATTCTATTATGATTGTTCATTCTTTATTACTAAATATTAGAATTTCATTTTGTCAAACCAATTTTATTTAGATTTGAGATTAATAGTTATGCAATAAAATTGTAAATATTTTTACAGGCATCAACCATTTATATATGTTATTAAATTGTAAAGGAAGTTTCTCTATTTTGTTCCATTTTCAATGTTTCTCTCCACTGTGTAAAGTTAATGAGGGGATAGTTATATTATTTTGCTATAATAAGATTAAGACTTCAAAGGAAGAAGAAAGACAACACTGTTGTAATTAAATGTGTAATAATTCAATATCTATAAGATAAAATGAAGTACAAACAATAATGTCAAATTCATAAATAAATAAATAGAAAAAAATGCATAGACTTTTCTCACACCATACAACAATGATACTATCATCAATCATGGCTAAGCAATACTTTCTCACAAAATAACCAAATGAACACGCAAAAAGACCTTAAGGGGAAGAGGTTGAAGGTGGTGGAGAGAAGAAGGGAATGGAGGAGATAATGGTTGAGATTGTAGGAAGGTTTGGAAGTGAAGTGGATGAGAGTGGAGGTAGGTTGAGAGATGGGAGAGTTGGAATCTTGGGAATGCTAGGAAGTGGTGGCAAAGTGTTAGGCATAGAAGGGATGGTAGGCAATGGAGGAAGATTGCCTTGAGGTAGTGTTGGGATTGAAGGCAAAGGTGGCAATGTTGGTTTTGGAAAATTGGGAATGCTTGGAAAATTGGGTAGAGTGGTTGTTTGCAAAAGGTTGCGAGCTTCTAGGCACATGCTTGAAAAGGTAACAAGAAGAAGTAAAGTGGTGATGAAGATTTTGATTGAGGCCATAGCTTGATGAATTGCAAGAGGCAATTGAGGTGTGTAGAAAGAGTATTTGGTTTGAGATTTTATGAGAATTAAAAGGATAATGTGTGGCTTTATATAGGATTAGCATATAGGGTGGTTGGGAAAACTAGCTTAAGGAGGTATTTGAGATAAGTAATATGGTTGGATGTTGTATAAGTTATAACACCATAACTTTCAAATGTTGGATGTCAACTCTTTGTGTTTTGAAAACAACAAAATATAAACAGGTTACCTAATTCAGATCACCTAGTTTTACTCCTATAACTTCCTCCTCATAGTTTAGGTTAATTTTATCAGTTGGTCTTATATTTCACTTGTCATTTAATAATATTTCATAAAAGCTTAAGAAATATTTAAATCACAAAAGAGGACTTCTTTAACTCAATTACTTTATAAAATAGTAATATTTAAAAAACATAAATTAAATAGTATTAAGAATTTTTATAATTTTATTTCTAAATGTATCTATTATTTGCAAATTTAGCGTATTTTTTAAATTTGCTAAAAAATATTGTTTGTAATATTTTTTATTAAATGTAAATGATACTATCCTAAGATAATATCACTAATTAAGTTACATTCAAACCATAAATTTACTTGAATACTTTTGAATCACCTCATTAAACAATATTTATTTTTTAATCTTATCTATTAATCAATAAAACTGGGTCTTGACTAATGTGTATAGTTTCTTGGATCTAAATAAAATCTTATAATTGTTTAAGATAAAGATTGGACTCTTATATAATTTGAATAGACTATATATGAAATTTATTAATCATTTAAATGCAACCACTTAGTTTAATGCTTGACTTAGTAGAATAAATATTAGATTTTAACATTTAATTTTATCAAAAATTTCAGTTTAATGATTTTTATTTTTTGTTTTAATAGTATAAGGGACAGAATTTCACTGTTGCCAAATTCACTTACACTTTTGTAATTTTGTATTTGAATATTTTTGAACGGTTACGAAATGAATTAACTTAACAAAATGTTTTATCAATTTTAATAATTGTTTTGGACTGTTCAAAATTTCAATCGATCAAGACTTAATCCATCAAAATTTTATTATATTCAACTCGGTCGAATATAAAAACAGTTCATGTGTGATAAGAAGGTATAAAATCTCTTATCTCCAATTTTATTATACATCTTGAATTTTGAATTGACTTGAGTTGGAGTGTTAATTATACATGTCCACACCGCGTTGTCGTAAAGGAGATTGAAGCCACTTTTCAAGACCACTATTATCATCCTCTTATTATTATTTTGTTTCTTTGTGGAATTAGATCTCTGTGAAACATATTCACTTGTTAATTTCATTGTTCGTTTTTCCATTAGATCTTCGAATCGAGGAGCTCTCAGAAGCAAACATCGAAATTCAGAGAAACTGGTGTGACAAATCATCTTCTCAGCCATGATGCACGTTGTCAAGATCCCCAAGTTGTACAAGAAATAAGCAGAATGATAGAAGAAATTATCTCAGATCCAAATCTAGGTTTGAGTCAAGATCTGAAGGCAGATTTCATGCAAGTTGGGCATAAGCATCGTAATCCACCACCCGACGTGGATGTCCCCACTATTTATGCCATTATCGGGGTGGTTGCATATGCGACATCAGAAGGACATCACAAATTTATAGTTAACATCGGACGTTGATCCAGTATCAGGGTGTGTCTTATGGATACCACAAGACGTTCTCTCGAGAGTCCGGGGAGATTCATCAAATAAGCACCCCAGATCTTCTTAAGGTTGATACTCGATCCGGAGTTGGAGGGATTTCAAGAAATACTTGTTGGGTATGAATATGGACACAGATAAGTCTATAAGGGGGGTTGAATAGACTTATTCCCTAAACAACAATTTCAGAACATTATAGGTCTCATAAATGAAATTAGAGATTTTAAAAAGTGTCGAAGCAAAACACAATACTATGAAAGCTTGGAAGCATTTCAATGAATTAAACCAAGTGAAATAATACATGATGTTACTAAGAACTTGAATTCTTCAAATGCAAGTTAATTACAATACAACCAAAGTTACTTTAGACAAAGCAATTTAAAAACTATTTACATAGATGTCATTTCAAGACATAAATATTAGCTTTATGATAATCCAATAAGATTGATACACCACAAACCTAAGCTTATACATTAAATCTCTATAAGAACGATATAACCTATATGGAATCCAAACGATGCAATAATGCAATAATGCACTAACACAATAGAAATACTAATGAATACTAGAAAATTAAAAGGAGCTGAGGTAAGAAGAAAAGATACACAGAGATATATAGTGGTTAGACGTTTGTCCTAGCTTTCTATACTCCACTCTTAAATGGTGTTAATAACCACTGGAAAATAATCACGATTTTCTAATATTTTGATAAGTTTAATACAAGCATTTTGATTACAACAAACTATCACTCAACAATTCCCTTTGTTGATGCAGACACTTCAACTGCTAACAAAAACAAGACCTTTGAAGATCTTGATTCAATAGCCTTTCTATTCGTAATAACCTCCTTCAAGTATTTGTGTGCGGTAATCCAACTGATCCCATCAATTTCTTGTCTGAGCAATTGCCATTAACCAAGCGCGTTCATTGGATAACTTCTAACTTTGTCTACAAGCAATCTTTCTCCAACTTAATCAAAGATGGATAACTTCAAACTCTGCCTAACGGACAATTTATACCTGATCTTTCCAAAGTCCTTCGAAGAGTATATTGAAACTCTCTTATTATTATATATCAATAAAAACCAAACATCATTCATGAAATGATTCATGTACTTTTACAAACAGTTATTGTCTGATATGTTTGGTATGTTTCCAGATGTTGTAACATTTGTCTTGGCATTGCGTGTTGTTGAGATAGTTGTGTTAGCATGTGATGTAAGTTCCACAATTTCACTTTGTTTATTTTATAAAATTGTTTTAAATGCTTTCATTTATCAAATGATTTTTTAATTAGACGTCATTTTAGACCTATATATTTCATTCCTCCCCCTCTTGTGTTTGGAGTCGCTTTTCAACATATCCAATACAATGCAAAAGTCTCATTGTTAAGCTCGTATATTTAATTCATTCACACCCTGACATTAGCTTTTCTGTTTACAGGTGCAACCAACATATTTCCAACGCAACAAAAATTCATATGCAAGTTGGCATAAAAATCATATGCTACATCATAAATGCACCAGCTCTTGGACTTTATTTCAAACATAAGACATACATGAGTCTCGCTGGATTGGTCCACATAGGTCAGAGTATATGACTTTGAGAATAGCCTTCGACCTGCTTCTTGATTCTTTTATCCTTGTTGAAGATATTCTTGTGTTGCTTTGCTTGCACACATTCCTCACACACTTCATTTGGAATGTCGATTTCTGGCAATCCTGAAATCATATTTTTCCCCTTTAAATCGATGATGTCTCTGTAGTTGAGATGGACTAGTTGATAGTGCAATATTTATCCGTCTCTGCTAGTTGTAGTTGAAAGACACTGGTGCTCTAACACATTAAGTATTATTTTGAAGGTTCTATTATGAGACATAGGAACCTTTAAGATTAATCTTCCATTGGTGTCGATGAGTCTCATCATTTTATATTCGACCATCAGTTTGTAATTTTATGTGAGCAACTGCCCTATGCTCAGTAAGTTGCCCTTCATGCTTGGAATGTACAACACATTAGAAATTACTGATCTTTTTCCATATTTCCTCGTAATCAGAGTGTTTCCAATATCTTCAGTTGCTAGAGTATTATCATTTGCAAATTTTACCATGTTCTTCATTGAGGGTTTTAGATTGACAAACCAATCTTCCCTTCCAGACATATGTGATGAGCATTCTGAATCCAAGTACCATTGATCCTTGAATTTTTCTTCATACTTTGCAAACTTTGCATCACATTCTTGATTATTTCTTTTCTCTAGACAATCACTCGACAATGGTAACATTGTATATGACTGTTGTTAGGCGTTCAACCACCACCTCATCCTCTATTTGCAACACCACCTCTTTGGTTGCCTTGGTATGGTCTTTTATGATGCGACACATTTTCTTCATGATTGTTTCCTCTACCAGTAAAAAATTTGTATCCATCTCTACCTTTGTTGTCTAACCACTTTCCTTTTCCTTTCTTACCTTTTGTTGATTGAGCCTGCAAAGCCACATCACACTTCGACTTGCCTACAACACTTTCAGTCATTCTTTGTTCATGAGATTCAAGCGTCCCCTAATAGCCCTTACTTCGACAAAGTTGACATATCATTCGACTCTTCTATGGCAACTACCACATGGTTAAACTTCGAAGCCAAAGAATTCAATATTTTCGAAACAACGACACTTGTTTTTAACGTCTCTCCACAAATATTGATTTGATTCACTAGTTTCATAACCCTAGTAAATAAATCAGATATGCTTTCACTATCTTCCTTCTGAAGCAATTCATACTTTCTTTTGTGAGTTTGTAACTTCACATCCTTCTCTTTCTCAGCGCCTCCAAATGATTTCTTCAGAATTTCCCAGGATTTTTTTATAGATTCAACATCACTAACATTTTCAAAATTTTATGGGCTAACACATTAGTGAATTATAAAGAGAGCTTTATAATTCTTCTTCTTCGATTCTTTGTATTCTGCCTCATTTGCTTCTGAAGCTTTTTCATCAAGTGGTTCTAATCCATTTTTAACAAGTTACCAAAGAATTTGAAAATAGAATATAACCTTCATCTGTTTACACCAATTCTCATAGTTATCACCTTTAAGAATTAGAAGATTTGATGGAAAATTTTCATTCGCATAATTCATCGCCATTGATTTCTTCTTCTTCTTCTTCCCTTGATTGCTTAACCGAAGCTCTTGATATCAGATGTTAGAAATCCAACACAACTATGATAAATTTCTATCAATCTTGATGAACAAGATTTTTATCACCATACAATAAAGATGAAAAATATGAATGAAAGAAAGAAAAGAAAGACAATTATTTTTCTATAGAGTTTCTCTCTGTCCACAAACTGTGGAAAACTTTTATTCACTCGCAACTATAAATTTTGTGAATACAACTTGATTGATTATCAAAATAGGGGTTACTCCCTCTATTTATAGGTTTAGGTTAGCTTGCTCTCTAAGTCAAAACCCAAAACTATAAAATCCCAAAATACTTATTTTTGAACTAAATCAAATTTATCTATCTTAGACCTAAATAAAATCTTATCTATTTTAGATCTAAAACAAATCTGTATGTAACAAATTGTTTCCACACATAGTTTTGACACAAAATAATTACAATTTAACAATTTGCCTAATAGTTTGCTCCCCTGGTTTCTAATGCCTTTATCCTTGATCTTTTATACTAGCCTTCATTTTTTCAAATCTAGCATATAAAAACACTAACCGTTTATAAATCAAATAATAAAATGGCATACTTCATTAAAAAAAATAACCAGTCATGATCATCATCTTCACAAGGTGTATCGCTCAACCAAAGTGAGTATTTCGCTCAATTTCACAGTAAGACAATTTAGATTTTCATCTGTATTACAAACATGTAATTAATCATAGATCACTGTGATGTTTCTTAAATTGTAACATGATCAAACTTAAAACATATGGATAGTAAAAAAAACCTAAGGTTAAGGGAGTATTAATTCAATAAGAAAAAATATCTATTCCCACTCTCATTTCTTTTCTCTTTCGATTTTGCCATAAGTTTTATTTTTTTTAGTGATATTTTTAGTTTCTTTCTCAACATTGTTTTCCTATTCATTCTTTTCAGTTTTAACTATCAAGAAAATAAATTTTTTATCATATTATTTTTCACCAATTTTCTTTAACCTATTTTTACACAATACAAGTTTTCCCTTTTTCATTTCCTCGACTGAATTATGACCATATTATTGAAATGAATACTCTCTTTCATAAATACTAAGGATCAATTTTGTTTTCTTATTCCGCATTAACTTATATATTTAAAGAACAAAATTTTCCAATTTTTGTCTCAAAATGGTAGATAAAGATCACTCGCTCACACATTGGCCTTTTGATATTTAACCTATTTTTTGGCTAAGAAGGGTAGATGAAGTAAGTTTCTCTTAAAATACCAATAAGATGATCATATCTATAAAGTCAAACATGTTTTATAATTAAATAAACATTTAATCAAAATAACAAAGTTCATGCAATTCTGACTCTCAATATAGTAAACAATGAAAACTCTCAAATCTCACTGAACGGTACACAATGACTCTTTTTTACTAAATTTAATAACTTATGTGAATTTATTCTTTGACACAAGAACTAATTCATTATCATGTTTATGTTAAAAGATAATAGTAAAGTTAACATTACAATAAAGCATTTGAAAAAAATTATTTATCATACAAGTTACTTGATTTTCAAACACCTAAATAGTTTCTAACTATGCACTAGACTATCAAATACAACCATGTCATCCATAGTATCAAAGACTTATTTCAAATTAAAACATGAAAATGAATTAAAATCATAAACGAAAATATAAAACGAAATAACTAATCTACAAGTAAACATATTTAACAAAACACACAAAACAAAAAATAACACAAAAAGTATAACTTAATTGGCTGAAAAATAAATTATTGGAATTTTGAGATATAGCATGTTTTGGTGTGCTTTCAATCATTTCTCGTTCATCTTCCATATTAACATCATTTGAATTCTCTCATCCTTCTCATCCAATTCTTTTATCCTCTCCTAGATGTTGCACCATCTCCAGATGAAATGGCCCACATGCCATGTACATTTTATTGTATAAGATACAAGATTCATTATCTAATACATACGAAGGGAACTTTGTTGCTACATCAAATGTAGATCTCATTCTAGATAAATCATGTCTCTTCGAATGACTTATTAATTCATCCAAGTGTTTTTATAGTTTTCTCTGATATCGCGGTCTATGGAATTGCTTACATATCCTCGTGATCAGTTTAAATAGAGTGAGAGGTTAGCTCTTAGCATATCCCTATTATGATATTCTGAATTTTATCTGAAATCAGCTTTGCAACATGTGTTTCCCCTCCTTTTATGAGGAACCATAACAACTTGGAAACTTCCATTGTGATGTTGAATATGTGGCTCTTGGGTATATATGATGTTGTGCAAAATCAAAACCACTCATTATTTTTCTTATGGGGTTAGTTTTTGGCCTAGGAACAACATGGGAATGTTGGTGACGCCCATCACATCAGTTTTTCCATATTTGAAAATACTCACTTGTAACTTTTTCTACATCCCAAGTTGTTATGAATAATGTTTGAACAAACTAATTCAAATTATCTTCAACAAGCTTGAATTAGTTACTAAGGAATGTATTGATGAATAAGTTTTCATATGGTACTCGTATTCTTCATACTATTGAAAATTGTTCCAATGATTCTTCATATGTTGGGATGTTATTAACATAAATTGTTCTTCGGGTTACACAACCTATGCTTAGTATCTACTATCAATAGTTAAAAATCAAAGCATCATATCTCCCTTTCAATAGTAAACATACTTTTGTTCCTACATGATTTTAGGTTTTGAATTGTTACGATCTTTGTAGTGGGAAAATTATTGAAAACTTGTACAACAATTGACTGTGGTTGAGCATTGGAATTGTCACGTACTTCATCTACGGGTCTCCTTTTGCAATGAGCCTCTTTTTTAGTCTTATTTATCCACCCCATCTGAAATATAATAGTCACACAAAGATATGAAAAATTAGGTAGTGTATGACATGTTAACATTCATCAGGGAATTTCCTAATTGCCTCACATTCAATCTAAAATTAACAAGTTTTACAAAAGTTAGTTTTTCAAAATAGGGTCTTTGTAAAAAAATTATATATGTTTATCCCTAATCAAGAAAACTATAAAATTAGTATACCGGGTTCTCTATAAACAACATATATCATATAAAAACATATCATGGTTTTATTCACTTCACATATATGCCATCTACAAGCTTAAAAAATAGTGACAACTTGTCATAGAATTCAAAGCATCATGAATTGAACAACGAAAAAACTAGTGAGTGTGTGATATTACTTAAAAACCACCATTTAGTGGTATCATAAGAAAAGTTACAATTCATTATTATACTTGGGAAAATCCAAAACGTGTCACTCATTCAACGATACTTCTTCTGCAAATTCTTTAAAATTGTTTTCATCTATTGAAATACAAAACTAATATATGAAATTCAACACACCTTGATCATTTACATTAAAACATTGAATCTTATGTGTCTCTCAACTATCATGTTTTTTATGATATGCAAATAAAAATTTGACAACATGTAAACTAAGTCAACAATTACCAAACTTACACCTAGTTGATCAATGACATGTGCATTGTTAGGATGGTAATTCAAGAACCCTAACAAACTATGAAAAAATAATTATAAATCTAAAAAGACATTAAAAATTAACTAAGAAAATAAAGGATAAAAGATAACATTTGATTTCATTTGCTTGATTCTAATATCTCAAATGAGACTACAATATATACTACTCTTAATGGATAACTTAATGATTAATAAATCTAAAAGCCCAACAACTATTAAAAGCCCAAATACTACTAAGAGACCAATAACAATACTTAATAGCTAATAATATAAATGACTTATTAAATTACTCTTCTAACTTAACTTAACTCATAATTCACTCTCTATCATTGTCGCGGGGTTCACTTGAACCTTGTCCTCAGGATTCTAAAATAACTCCTGAATTCCATTGCTTAAACTGAACAATCATAACAGAAAATACATCTTGAGTCATAATAGGATATTTGAGATAAGCAGCTACTTGAGATGAAAAAATTCCTTGCTGACACAACATACCGTGTGATGCATAACTACCTTGCCCATTCATAAGTTGAGCAATCATTGTAACTCCATCATTAGGTCCATATAATTTTATATAATCTTTTGCTGCTTCTTGGTTGATAAGGATCTCACTAACTGGAGCAACTACATATTCTTCTATGGATATGGCTTCACCCCTAGGATTGCTTACAAGCCACGGTATGTCTTGCACCAAGGACATTGAGAAAAGAAAAATATAAGCCAAAAACATTCCACCAGAACAAGCAGACTGAGTAAGAGTATTCAACTGTCCTCTTATACCAGGAGGCACTATCTCAAATATGTAAAGAAGATTAAAAGCAATGGCAAACTTAATTTGAAGAGAATCATTCTCATCAAATGGATCATTAGCTTTGTCCCAATTACCAAGCTCACAAAAACCATATATCATTTTATTATAAACCAACGCAGTTCTCAGATCCCATAACATAACTTTCCCATCATAAAATGCAGAAAGTAAATCAAACAGAGACTTATCATGCCATTTGCAAGCTGTTACCCAAGATTTATGCGAGGCAAACTGAAGAATAGGAGCAGAAGTGCTTGACTTACGAGGATCCCAAATCCTAACGATAGGGTCAGAACCACCAGCATTCACTTTTATCAAACTAACAAGTTCCATTTATTTCATGTTCATCAATATTAGTTCAATATTATTCACAATTAAGTATATAAATATCCAATATCTAACCTAGTTTAAATTTTCATTAAATAAATATAGCAAGTTCATGAATTTAGATATTTATGTTTTCACCCTAGAAAATTCAATATTATTCACATTTAAACATGGATATAAATATTCAAACGGAAACAAATACCCCAATTTGGGTTGGCGACTTTTTCGTAAATTGACTATAATGATAAATATTAATGTTACATTGCGAAAACTAGAATCATACAACTAAATTATAGTTACATATTTTATCTATTAAGCATTTGATGCATTGAATCCTAATATGAAAGATATTGGCATGTTTATGGATAGAGTTTCTTAAGAAATGAACTCCTCTTATATGGGATTTAATTCCTTTATTTATTTTAAACAATATTGCATTCATGTATGGCATATGATTATGCTTAGGAAGAGACAACGTTGACTATCCAAAACATCTTGTATAAGTCTCTGAGGTATTTGGTGTTTATCATTTCTAGTGTGTCTTTATCCTTCATTTGTTTACCCTCTACTTTTAGAGTATATCTTCTTTTATGTTCATCATACTTTCCGCTTCAAAAACTATCTCTCAATGATTTCTTCGACTTTTCATCTAGTCTCGCCCAAGGTCTTTTTTAATATTCAATTTTTAAGTATAACACCTTCATTTAATTCAAAAACAATTTATGCAAGTATTTGATTCATTAAACATCAATAATGATATTTTAGTAAATTTACTTGTTTTTTTAACATAAAATCTAAAAAACTAATTGCATTTAATATTGAGAGAGAGAGAGAGAGAGAGAGAGAGAGAGAGCTTTAGTGTAACAACATTGAACTGAAATCATTATTATTTAAAGATTTGAATCATACAAATGTAGGAGTACATCTCAGTTTATATCCTAGTTAGTATATCTAAAAAACACCCGATAAATATGATATACTAACATGTACACTAACTAAACTATGTGTAACTCAATGGAGTGATCATGTGTCAAAGAAGTCTTGGATATAAGGACTTGGTGAAGAAATTGATCATTTGTTCTTTTGAAGTTACTAGTAGTAAATGAATGACTCATGCTTCTACTTTGTTACATACAATGTGACAACTAATCTCAATTATTGGTATTTTCATGAGACACTGGTTTTGAATGTTATTTATATGATGTTTTGATTTTTAACAAGTAAATAAAGCAGACACTGAATTTCTCAAGTGACTAAGCCGAAAGCTCTATGTTTCGCCTCACTAGATGAACAAGATATTCTAAATTATATATTTTTGCACTTTGATATAAGGGCTGAATCGGCATAAGAACACATACTAGAAATGCAAAAAATACTAGTATGCACAAAATAAAGAAGACACTGAATTTCTCAAGTGACTAAGCCGAAAGCTCTACATTTTTGTTCTTATAAAAAATACTAGGCATTTTCTACTTAAAAAAAGTGACCCGACTTTGACCTGTATAGGTTAGGCCATAGGCGCTTGTTAGTTGCTCTGACCTATTCCCACTCCTAGTGTTGAAGAATCCAAGTAACTAAAAATGAGATGATTGTATAAAAAGCCTTTCCATGTGAGCACTTGACTTGAGATGACATAGGTTTTTGCATGTTGTTTGGTAAACTTGGGTAGGTTTGATTAGGAACTAAATCATTTGTTGAATAGTGTATGTTATGTCAGGTCTAAGTGTCATGAAATATAGTAACCTACCAATCAAGCTTAGTAAACAATGGGTGATCAATTTTTTCTTGTACGTATCCTTATTGCACAAGAAAATGTGTAAGTTTCTCGAGCCATTTTTTTGGCTTGTTTAAGGCCATAAAATGACTTTTGTAATATGCATATTTGATTTGGTTTGGTGGTGTTCACCTCTTCGAGCACGAACATGTACACATCTTCTTGTAATTGTCCATGGAAAAAGACATTATTTTCATCAAATTGAGGCAACTTCCAGTTATGAATAGAAGCTAAAGTAAGGACTACGCAGACATTAGTGAGCTTAGACAGTGGAGAAGGTGTTGAAATAGTCCAAACCTTCTAACAAACTTTGGACGACATTATGGCTTTGAATCATTCAATATATCCATATGATTTGTGTTTTCTCATTTATTCCCAATTGGTAGAACATTTTGTGGTAAATCAATAAAGCCCATGTGTCATTATTTTGTAGATAAGTAAATTCAACATAAGTTCTAGGTTCAAAGTAGGTGGAGATGGACATTGAATATGACACTAAAAAACAAGGTTGTTAAAATCGTGATCTAAAACCTAAACTCTATAGATTTCACATTTCTAAGTCAACATTTCTTGTTAAATCGGCGGTAGAAATCTTTTTAGGTAAAATTCCATTCTAGAATGATTTTAAATTATTAAATCGTTCTAAAATTGTTGGATTTTACTCTTTGATCTAATTTTACCTTCTTTTTTTGTCAAATTAAAGAAATCACATTTATTTTGGCCCATGAAAACTTCTCCTTGATTTTTCAATTTTTTTCACATTCATATCTTGATTATAGTATTGAAATTTTTTTATCAATTAGTCATGAATTTAATCAAGTTGAATATGAATACTCTAATGAAGATGATGTCGTAGAAGGATTGAACTTTTGATTAAGTTGAAGATGAAGATGAAAACACTTTTTTTAACTTGAAAAACTTATGAACCTATTATTTTTTTGGATAATCTTTTGAATGTTACTTTTTATAATTTAGTGGATAATTTAATACAAGTGCACGAATATTACACTTTATTATAGTGATATATTATACTTTTGCTCTATAATTTTATACCATTTAATTTCAAACTGTTGAATCTAATTTTGTACCATTTAATTTCACTTTTACTATATCTCAATTTTTAAAAGTGAATATGGCTTAAAATTGTTTTCATGATCTCCCGAGTCCTGGTCATACTAATTAAGGGTCAAATGTTTTCATCAATAAAGAAATAAAAAAATTTGAAACTCTCATGTTAATGTCATTTTCCTCCAGCTCCAATTATTAAACTGGTAAGTTAGTCCAAGCCTCTAATTTTTGGTTGAAAATTATGAAATGCGAGCTTTGATGTTATTTTTTAAGTATTAGAATCAAAGTCAGAGTTTACAATTATACTAATTAGTATAAAAAACTACACAGAAATGCATACAATGAGGGAAAAAACGTGGTCTAATTTTCTCAAGTTTTTTCCTGGTCAAATATTATTTCACTCAAATTGGTTCACCTATTTTAATTTCTCTGGTTCTTTTTCCTGATAAGTATTAATTCACTCAAATTGGTTCACCTATTTTAATAAAGGAATTCACTCAAAGTGATGAAGTAGAGAGAAAAGAAATGAAAATTCAATTAATAATTCTAACTAATATTTATCAATAATAGCAAAACTAACTTTTCTCAAAAATCTAAATTTAACTTCACATCTCAATTTTGTCAAGAATTCTTATAGCATAGCATTTTCATCAATACTTTCTAACTACAAAAAATTCTTCAATGAAACTAAAACTTGTCCATCACATTTGTGCCGGAACAGCTAGGATCTCATCTCTTTTTTTTATCAAGGGTCATGCATATTATAATTAGAAAATTTTAAATATAATTAAAATAGTAAAGTTATATATAAAGTTTTAAAATATTGAATATAGGCGTTCTAAAAAAATATTTCTATAAATAATTCATTAACATGTGCTCTTAAGATATTTGTTAGTTTTTCCTTTTATCAATAAAAAAAATAAACAACAAAAAATTATTTTTTATAAATTGAATTTCCATATAATCCATAAACAAATGTAATTTTTTTTAAAATTGATTTTTCATATAATCCACTAAACAAATTACATTTGAAAGGATCTGTTTTCTATTAAGACCGACTGAAATTCTATGAGACACTTACAAGCAGTCGGTCTTAATAGAAAACAGATCCTTTCAAAGTTGTTTGAGAGTCATACTCAATTTTAGTGGATATTTGAAAAAATATTTCTATAAATAATTCATTAACATGTGCTCTTAAGATATTTGTTAGTTTTTCCTTTTATCAATAAAAAAAATAAACAACAAAAAATTATTTTTTATAAATTGAATTTCCATATAATCCATAAACAAATGTAATTTTTTTTAAAATTGATTTTTCATATAATCCATTAATTTTTTAAAGATGGACAAATAGAAAGACTCTCAATTCTATGAGACACTTACAAGCAGTCGGTCTTAATAGAAAACAGATCCTTTCAAAGTTGTTTGAGAGTCATACTCAATTTTAGTGGATATTTGAAAAAATATTTCTATAAATAATTCATTAACATGTGCTCTTAAGATATTTGTTAGTTTTTCCTTTTATCAATAAAAAAAATAAACAACAAAAAATTATTTTTTATAAATTGAATTTCCATATAATCCATAAACAAATGTAATTTTTTTTAAAATTGATTTTTCATATAATCCATTAATTTTTTAAAGATGGACAAATAGAAAGACTCTCAATTCTATGAGACACTTACAAGCAGTCGGTCTTAATAGAAAACAGATCCTTTCAAAGTTGTTTGAGAGTCATACTCACAAATCACAAAACAATTTGAAAGTCAGGCTGAAAAATCACATTTCTAATTTCTAAAATCATACTCACAAATCACAAAACAATTTGAAAGTCAAATCACATTTCTAATTTCTAAAATCATACTCACAAATCACAAAACAATTTGAAAGTCAGGCTGAAAAATCACATTTCTAATTTCTAAAACCATGATTCCAAACAATATCAAGATCATGAAAAATAGTTTGAAACTCGACATTAATATTAGATTCAAATCTCCAACTTCCTACAAAACCTATGATCCATCATCCAAAATCGTTTCTAAAAAGATCACCAAGTCGGATGAGCCTGAATTACCAATGGAATATCATCTACATTAATCCGATCTCAAATACATGATTAAATTTATATATGTAGTTTGAAGGAACCACAAAAAAAAATACTTGTATTCAAAATAGAATGGAGTAATAAATGAGACTCAATTTGCCAAATGCAATAGAATCGAAACTTTGTTAGTTTCCTTTATTAATAAAAGCACTCTTAGTTCCTCCCAAGTTCAAAAGCATTGCTAGGCAGTATACAAATACAACACAATACACAACATAAAGCTAACTACTAGCTAACAATTTCATGTCCACCCCCACATCATGCCCAACAACAAAGTAGAACTCCTTGATAATTATATAGAAAAATAGAATAAAAAAGAAAAAGAACAAAGGTATCATTTGTTGAGTTATTCTCCTTTCAGAGTCCACCAGAGGAAAGAGGAGAGGTAAGAGGAGGCTGAGATCTGATTCTGCTCTTTCTTAGCCTTTCAGCAATGATGAAAGCAAGCTCGAGCGATTGAGAAGCATTGAGTCTTGGGTCGCAGTGTGTGTGGTAGCGTGAGCTAAGGTCGTCGAATGTGACTGTCCTTGATCCACCAATGCACTCAGTCACGTTTTGACCAGTCATCTCTAGATGAACTCCTCCCGGGTGGCTTCCTTCTTGCTCGTGGACATCGAAGAAGGCCCTCACTTCAGCCTGTTCAATTAATTCAGTGAAACAAAAGTTAGTGACATTATTCGTAATCACAATCTAAAATTCAAATCTTGGGATAAATTTACACAATAAAATGATATCTCTTTCCATAAGTTGGTAAAGAATAAGCATTCACACCCATATGGGTCCCCAAAGTCCATTCTCACCTACCCAAAAGAATTACAACTTAGCACACCATACTGACAATAAATTTAAGAATATACCTTCAACTTAGTATCTGAAATATCACTCTCAAATTTAGTCCTCAAAGCATATAAAAATAATTTATTTTTAAGAAAACATATTAAAACATATCAAATAATTTCCTTAATTATTTCACCTACTTCTACAAGTGGCCATTTACTCACCTACCACTCCAAGTTCTAAACTTTATATATATAAGTTTCAAGTTTGGTAGCCTACCATCAAGGACCGGTTCATATACTTTTGTCAATTTAAACAAGATTTACTTGCTCCCCACTAATCTTTTTCAATGTTATTTCTTATTTTAAGTACAACTTTTAATACAAGGCCTGATATTTATTTCCACTAGACATTATGGCCACAAGGATGGGGACATGTAACCAACTACAAAAGCAAGGGTGAGAAGAATTACATACCCTGATGGCATCGAATGGACGAGTTTTAAGACCACATGGAGCCTTAATGGTGTTTCCATGCATAGGATCGCTGACCCATGTGACAATTTGGCCTGCTCTGCGCACGGCTCGGATCAGATGTGGAAGCTTCACCCTCATATTTTCAGCTCCCATTCTAGTGATTACAGTAATTCTCCCTGGTTTGTTTTGGGGATTCAAGATCTCGATCAGTTTCACAAGCTCATTTGGATCCATCTTGTCACTTACCTGCAAAATTAACAAGAGATCAATTTTGTTGCTCAAGCTTATGATTTCCCACCACTAAAGTTTGGCCTAATTTTTAATGTGCCATATTGAATGATGAGGTGATAAATCACATGGTAATGTGACAATGCTAAAAGATTATGCAAGGTCACATGATAAGAATTATGTCCAAACCTTGATTCCCAAGGGATTAGCGACACCTCGAAGAAACTCAACATGAGCACCATCCAGCTGCCGGGTCCTTTCACCGACCCAAATCATATGGGCTGAGCAGTCATAATGGAGACCGGAAGTTGAATCCAACCTAGTGAGTGATTGCTCATATGGCAACAACAAGCACTCGTGTGATGTCCAGAAATCAGTTGTTCTCATTATTGGATGGTCGACTGTGAGACCAGCAGCAGCCATGAATCCAAGGGCCTCGTCAACACGGTTAGCAAGCTCTCGGTACCTACAACGCCAATAACATGTTTAATTTACACCCAATCCACATATATATCAAACATTAACATAACTAAACCGTTAAAAGAAGAACGAAAGAGTGGCGGCTGCATGTAACTCAAGTTGATTGAACATACTTTTTTTAAGGAAATTATGACACTCACATGTCAACATCATCATTGGAGAGAAAACAACAACCCCATTAAACATGTGCCCCCACTTATTATATCAATAGTCACTTAACAATTTCAATTCAATCATGCGTGAAACCAAAAAACAAAATAACCACTTATAAACAAAATAGTATTATTTTCTTCCATAAAAATCTTTTGAATGGTATATTCTCAACAAAAACGTGATTGATGCTTTGAGATACTGACCAAAGACAAAATAACTTAGCTATTCAACAAACCTAAATAATAGACAATAATTCAAGAATCAGATTAATCTCCTTTACACTAAAATAAAAAAATAACTTAATCATTTAACGTCTATAAAGCACAAACACAGATATAGACATCAAACACGACACGACACCACTGACACGTCAACACCAATAATAATTTGGAAAGAAAAAAAATAATTTGAACATAATCACAAATGTCGGTGTCAGGTGACACAGACGCACCTTTTTTCCGCGCCTTTTTTCAAAGGTGTCGGGGCTACAGTGTTTACCATGCATGTGTATAATTACAAAAACTCAAATTATGAACAGATGAAAGCAGTAAAATCTTCACAAATTCAATCCCATGACAACAAATAGAAGACCAACATGAATTACATAACCAGAAACAGAAAAATAGATCACAAAGTCTGAATATACCTATCTCCTTGTTCACTTTGTTCAGTGAAATCCAAATTCCATTGAGTAACCCTCTGCATAGCAGCATAACCACCAGTAGCAAAGGCTCTCAGAAGATTCAGAGTAGCTGCAGCTTGACAATAAGCCCGAATCATCCTCTGTGGATCCGGTGTCCTTGATTTCAAATCAAAAGCATCACCATTGATATTATCCCCTCTGTAACTAGGCAGCTTCACTCCATCCTTCTCCTCAAACGAATCCGATCTCGGCTTCGCAAATTGCCCGGCCATTCTCCCCACCTAAAAAAAACATCACCAAAGGTCACATTTCAGTCTCAGATCCAAATTACAATTCAAATCCACCAAACTAGAGCATATGACTCAACTTTTTATCATAATAATAATAATAATAATAATAATAATAATAATAATAATAATATAATGTTTACCTTAATGACCGGAACTTGACCTCCGAACATCATGACAACACTCATCTGAAGAATAATTCTGAAAGTATCACGAATGTTGTTAGCATTAAACTCTTTGAAACTCTCAGCACAATCACCACCTTGAAGAAGAAACGCGTTCCCCATGGCAGCTTCTCCCAAATGCTCCTCCAAAGTTCTGGCTTCTCCGGCGAAGACAATCGGAGGGAAATCATCGAGAGTCTTGAGAACAGTTTGGAGTTCTTCCTGGTTAGGGTAATCAGGAAGTTGAAGAGCCTTTTTGGATTTCCAGCTGTCGATTGTCCATTTTCCGGTGTTTATGGTCCGGGGAATGGTGGTTGGTTGGGGTTTGGTGGGCTTTTCGGTTACGACGGGGTTTTTGGTGGGCTCGGCGGCGTGGACGGCGAGGATTGAACGGGAGTGGTTGGGTTTGAGAGTGGGGATGGGCTTGAGCCCGACTGGGAATGAGGAGGAGGCGGATGGGTGAGGGAGTACTGACTTGGTGGTGGGAATGAGAGAGGTGGAAGATGTAGAGACAGACATTTTGTTTGTGTTAATGTTATGATGTTTTTTGTTATGTTTTTGAATGTCACAGTTTGAGAGAGAGGCGTGAAGTGAAGAAGGTGGTTGAGGTTGAGGAGGGTTTTATAGGGAGAAAAAGAAGGTTATGTTTTTAGGGGTTGTTGTGGTGGTAGTTGAGGAAGGGTATTTTGGGGAGTGTGGTGTGGTTTACAAAAGGCAACGAAGACAAATTCATATATTTATTTTTTTTGAATTAGATTCAATTCAATTCATCAATTTAATTATTACATTGAATGTGTTGTTGGTATTATTTTTGGTACAAATATTAAATTTTGATTTGGTGTGCTTCACCTACTTTTGCTAATTCTCAGCATTTGGCGTGTATGAGCTGCACCGAGGCTTGGAATTGAGCCACGCCTGATTTTGTTTTACTTTAAAGAAGAATTACTATATTTATTACTCATCCCTCTTTATCACAATATATATCTTCTTTGATATTTTTTATATATTTTAAGATAATGATTAATTATGATGATATTTTTATATTTTTTAAGATAATAATTAATTATGATGATTTTAATGTGAAAGTGAGTTTCATTTATTAAAATAATCTTATTAATAATATATAATGAAATAATTATATGATTAAAATACAATAAATAAAAGTAAGTAAGTGGAAATGAATAATAAATATTATATTAATATTTTAAAAGAACAAATAATTTGAGATAAATAAAAATAAATAAAAAATATTTTATTGTGAATTGGAGAGAATAATAAAGTATCTCTTTTGCGTAAATAAATTAATATAATATTAAAATAAATTAAATGGTTTGAAGGAAGGATGACACTTTGAATAACTGTCTCCTTTGAGAATCCACAAAAATATCTAGGTAAGAAAATGAATATCTTAGCACCAGTGATTATTTATTAAAATAAATGGATATAAGTATGGATATAAGTGTAATTTATAATTTAATAATAATTTTTTAAAAACAATTTAATATTTTTGAAGTTTTAAAATAAAATAAAATATATTATGATTAATCTATTTACTTTTATTATTAAAAGTAGAGGTAATGATACATGTATCTATATATACATATTCATAAAGAAAAATATTATTAGTAAAAAAATAAAAATAAGAAAGGAAATCATAATTCTCAATCATTCTTTCTCACAACCTTTTTGAAGAAAGGAAATTTCATTTATAATAAATTAAAAATTATTCACTAAATTAATTACGTATATATATCCTTGTTTTTATTGATCAAATTGTTTCATAGTAAATAACATTATTCATCTATAAGATATGAATATGGATGTTAAAGTTATATATATATATATATATATATATATATATATATATATATTATGTTTAATTATTTTTTTATAAAGTATAACTTGAATTATAAACAAATAAAACTAATTTGATAAAAAATGATATTAAATAATAATAAAATATATTTTTTATTTGTTTCTATATCATTTTATGTAGTATACTCTAATTGATTTAATTTTTCTTATGAACTACTAAGTTCATTCAATTTGGTGTATGCTATGGTGAAGAAAAGGTTAAAATAAACGTTTGACCAAAACTAAGATTATATTCTTATGAACTAAGTTCATTCTATTTGATGTATTGTATAATTAAAAAAATAGAAAATAAATGTGTGATCGGACTAAAACTAAGGATGCATGTAAATTAAATCGGATTATCGGTCATGTTTGGAATGCAAAAGTTCCGTCCAGAATCAAAACATTTGGTTAGAGGATTTTATGGGACTGATTACCGACTAAACATAATCTTTTATGTAGAGGTATGACACTTTCGTCTAACGATTTTTGCTGTTGTTTTTGCTCTGCTCAATATGAATCGATAGCCCATTTGTTTCTTGATTGTGAACTTTCAAAATCTGTCTGAAAATTAATTATGAACTGGTTGGAGGTGGATTGGAATATAGAGGAACAATCTTCAATTTGGAGTTCTCTTCATTCTTGGATGGAGGCTAGTAAATTCTCAGTTGCCAAAATATAGGGTGATTTCGATGTGGTTAACAACAATATGGTGTTTGTGGGGTGCTAGAAACAAATCTATTTTTGATGGCTTTAAAGCTTGTGTAACAGTTATCGGATGGGACATTAAACTGACTATTTGGAAATGGGCTCGGATAGGGAACATTTCTACTACCAAGTGTAATTTTTATAATTTTTGTAAGAACTCATGGAATCACTTATGTTAAGTTTCAGTTGGTAGGAGTCTTCTCAACTTTGGTTCCGTTCTCTTTTGTAAGCGGGTTAAAGTACCACTAGTACTCTTTTAATATAATTTCTTGCTTATAAAAAAAGGCATGTCCACTCCTTTTAATTTGATCCAGCAAAACTCTATAAAAACATAGAGTTTGACGCGAAGACATTTGTTGAGGGAGCTCTTTAAAACTTTAGTCTGTCCTACGAAAAAATTGAAGGTGATGATGTGTTTGTTGTAGTATCTCGAGTTCAATTAATTTACTTAGTTGAGTTTAATTATCTTTTTATTTAATTATTAGGTGATTTTTATGCTTTATTATTTGGTGGATGTATGTGTGTTATGTGATGGTATGGATTGCTAGAATTTAGTTTATAATGCAATCTTAAATCACTTAAAGAACTAAAGGAAACTTGAGATTTGGAAGGAAACTGATCATAAGCTTTTGAGTACCTTTGGAACCAATCAATGAGAGCTCTGATAGAACTTTTATTACCTCGGTAGAAAATTAACACATCATATGCATAAAGACAATGGAAATGGGCCAAAAAACCTCTAGAGAAAGGAATATTCTTGACTTAGCCTTGCTCCACAAGCTTGGCAATACTCCTGCTAAGAACTTCCTCAACAATACAAAAAGAAGAAGTGAGATGGGCTCTCTTTGCCTCACCCTTCTCTCACAGTTGAAGAAGCCATTATTGTTTCCATTGAAGGGTATGGAGATCATGAAGGATTAAATAATAGTCTTAATCCAATTCTAAACCTTTTCATAGAAGTCAAAAGCTTTGAGGACATGCAACAAAAATAACTAATCAAGAGAATCAAAAGCCTTAGAGATATCTACTTTCAAAGCAATGTTACCACCATAAATTTCTTGTGAAGCAAGTTAATTGCTTTAGAGGCTAAACCAATACAATCTCTCTGCTCATTATAAATAATACTAATCATGATGGTAGCCAATCTATCAACAAGGACTTTTGAAATGATTTTGAATTTGAAATTTCCAAGAGTTATGGGCTTGAGCTGATGAATAGAATATTCCTGAGGAGTTTTGGGAATCAGGGTAAGAAGGTTGGATTTGAAGTTAAGAGTGACCTAAAAGGATTGGAAGAATTTAGTAACAATTGTAGAAACAACATGGTTGATGACATCCCAATATTTTGGAAATACGAGGCTCCAAAACCATATGGACTTGGAGATCCATCTTTGTTGAGACTAAAAAATGCATTCTTGATTCCAAATTGCAAGGAGTTTTTATAAGAATATCATTGATATCATCAATAATCAACCTAGGGATGCAGGATTTGATGAGCTCATGATCAAGGATGATGGAGTTATAATTGGAGAAGAGCTTCTTAAAGTAATTGGTAAAATGGGCACCAAGGGTTTCCTGATCAGGAACGAGGTTACCATTGAAAACATGGGCATGAATGAATTTAATCACTTGTTTGATGTTAGACATCCTATGGAATAACTTAGTATTTTTTGTCCCTATCTTACATTCATTTGACATGAGCTTTTTATTTCCCAAATAAATTCTCAGTATTCAGAATAATCTCAAGCTGAATCAAGAAGCCCACCTCTTTATTTTTCTCACCTCAACAGAGTGAATGTCATTTTGAAGATCCAGTTGGACTTGGTCCAGGACCACTTCAGCCTACTGCACCATGGAATGGACATTGCCAAAAGTGTTATGATTCCAAATCTTGATATTTTTCTACATAACCTTGAGCTTCTCAGTAAGCACAGACATAAGACACTATAAAAAATTATTTTCTAACTAGTTTTGAAAACCTCTAAGCAATTGGGGTTGGTGGTCCATATGTAGAGACATTTGAAAGAAGAAGTTGCAAGATTAATGGAAAATAAATTAAAATCAAGAAGAAGAGGATGGTGATCCAATCTAACTTTAGGTAAGGATATATAGAAAGTTCTGAAGCAGAGGTTCAACCAATCCATATTACAAATGACCCTATCTAACCTTTTTAAGGTATAAGCTTCATCAAACCTCCCATTAGAACAAGTACAAGAGGCACATATTATAGGGAGATGAAACCAGTTATTATGGTTAATCTAGTTTTGAAACTCCCTCGTGGAAAGCTTAGCAGGAGAGAATGAGCTTTTATGCTCATGAGCCCCAAGAACAACATTGTAATCACCAATGAGACACCATGGAACTTTATGATTATTGAGGATATAGTCTACGATATTCCATATGGATATTTTAGAGATATAGTTGGTAGAAGCATAAATGGCTGCAAGAAATGGACTCTCATTCTGTCGGTCACCAGCTCCACACCCGGGTTCAAAACTTGTACCTGGGCCAAGGCGCACCCGATTATATCTTCCAGGGTCCTTAACTCTGTGGTATCCTCGGGCTCCCCCTCGATTGGAGCAAGATCAGCCTTCAAGCGCGCGACCTCGTCGGCCAGTTGCTGCTTGTCCTTCTGAGCCGCATTGCGCTCCTCGACAGTCTGCTTTAGGTCAGTGGATAACTTATCCTCCCGGTTCTTAGCGACCTTTTTCGTCTCTTTCAATTTGACCCTGAGCTCTCGAAGCTCAACCTCGGGAGACTGACCAAGCTCAGAATAGGTAGTCGTTATCTCGAAAATGCGCACCCATGCGCCCGCATCCTTAGAAAGAGCTGCTTTCTTAGATGGTTGGTCCATTTCCTCCAACAAAAGGGACTCCTCCCGGGGCAGATTCGTGCTCGTATTGTCGAAGTAGGTGCAGTCTGTAACACCCCAATATTACCCAAGGTTTTATATGCAAAATCAGAGTAATTTAATATTTCATAAATTCAATATTGAGGCGTCACACCTTCAAAACCAAATCACTTTAAACTGTTTGCTTTAAAGTATAAATCTCGGATACATAGCATCGTCGGAAATCATAAATTGATTCTTAGAAATCAAAACATCTTCTTTATTAAACTTCCTCATCAAATCATATTTTCATAACGTATGATTCTTATTCACAAAAAGAATAGCAACAAAAGAACAACAACAAGACAACATAAATATTCCCCCCGAGTGCTACGTATCAGAGCGACACCGACTCGACTAATAGCAGCTATAATCTCCGTCTTCATAACCTGCATGTTACCAGTATAAAGGTAACGGCGAAACAAGTAAAGGGTGAGATACTCCAAAACATATAATTAAAGGCATGATAATATATATATATAGTTTTGGAATCATAAAAGATATAGGTTAGTAAGTGCATTCCAACACATATCCCAATCTCGCTCACTTTAATCGTCATTCTAATGTGTATAATCAACACTTTATCGCCATAACCTCACCGACATAAATCATCACAACAACACATAAACTTTCATCACCACGAAATCATCACAAGTTAATACGTCACTAATCAACACAGTAATCATAAACAACAACATCAAATAATGCTAATAACATAAGCAACATAAACAAAATCATCACAAATTGGCTAAAGCCCATCGTCGCTTTTGGCATAAAAGCCCATCGTCACAAACATCATCACATCATAATTGCATTAAGCATTTCATCAAAGTCAAATCATCGTAAAACTCATCATTTATATTCATCGCATAGTTATCATGAAATTATCACGTCATATTCATTTCATGTTCATCATAAAGGTCATCATCAAACAAAACATCATATATCATCGCAATTCCACATAATCCATCAATTAAAACCTGACGCCAAACAACTCAATCATAAACATAACCGACTCCATGAGACACGACTATGTTATACATGTGGTACCCGTTGCTTTGTCCATACTTAGGAACATTTGGCATAAAGCCCATCGTAACTTGGCATAAAAGCCCTCGTCGCTTGGCATAAAAGCCCTCGTCGTCAATGCAATGTATGTGACTCAACAATAAAAACAACACAACAAAACATCATCATCGCTCATCAAAATTGACATAAAGTCCATGTCGCCATATTTATCCACATCAAGATAAACATATCATCGCATCGCATATCATCAAGTATTCATTAATAAATACACCGTCGCAACCATCATGTTTAATCACACCACATCATTATAAATTAATTCACTATTGAATTAGTATATTGATTCTAGTCATTAAGTTTACTACTAGTCCACAATACACCACTAGCCGGCTCCTACTATTTCAACACTACTATGATACCTCGGCTAACCAAAACATCGTCCGTTATCATCAACCATTTTGCTCTTGTCAGTATTCATATAATCCACTTAATCCAACTTAATTTAATAAAACCATACAATTATATTGTCACTTTATTAATAAACTTTCCACCAATATCAATCACTTATCTTAGTTGATTCCAATGGCATACTATTTCAATTTCCTTCAAATTCTGGTTAGTTGACTATATCGCTTACAACTACCAACAACCACAACAACAACGAACAATAAAAACTTTCAACAACCAACCACAAATTTTATCACCTATTAGACATCATATAAATAGCACAAAAGCTCCTCATTTATATGGCAAAAGTATAACCCACGAAATATACTGATCGCATGTGTTTTAAATAACAAAACATCCGACAATACAACCATTCCATAACCAATCATTAATAAAATTATCTACTGTCCTCTAAAACAATCCTATTAGAAAGAATATTTCATTAGCTTTCTAACACTTCGAACGACACCCAAAATGGAGTTACGGTTCAAAAGTTATGACCAAAATAATTTTCAACTTTCTGTTAACCGTACGCGGCGCGCACCCTAGTTCGGGCCACGAACTTAACAGGTTCAGAAGGTTGGCGCTGCGAATAATGTTCGAGCCGCGAACTGGGAAAAACAGAATCCAAAAACTTGATTTTTATGTTCCTAAAACTCAATTTTAACCAAACTTCATAACCCCAAACATCTTTTATAACTAACCCACCATTTCTTATCATCAACACAACATATATACCTCAATTACAACATCAAAACATATTTCTACCATCAATTTAGAATTTCAACAACACAACAAAACACCAAAACAATGACAAACTATAAACCCCACCCCTACTAAGTTATTTGATCAATCATTCAACCAAAACCCATGAATCAAAATACCAATTTTTCCTAAATCCACAACATTTCTATCAAACCCTAACTATATGGAAAGGAAAATAACACCCCTTACCTCATCTTGTTCTTGCAAAGCTTCTTGATTTCTCTACCACTTCCAACCATAGCTTCCTCTCTTGTTGCTCTTGATTTCCTTCCTTTCCTCTAAGACACTCTCTTTTCCTCTCTATGTTCTAAGTTAGGTTTTGTGTGGAAAATGGAAAGAATGAGGAAAATTGGTTTTATGTTGTTTTCTACTAGTAAGTCAAGGGTGCCCACCCTAATTCTAAACAATTAGTCCTCACACCCCTAACTTATCTTATTAATTAATACCTTAATAATATCTAATAATATTATTAACTAAATTAATTAAAATAATTCCGGGGAATTAAATATCGGTCCGAATAATATTTTACCGAACCGAACAGAATAAAAACCGGACCGAAACGAAACGTCGCCAAATATATTAATAGATATATCGATTAGTATAAATATTCTCGTCGCCAAAACAATCGTCAAACGATAACTCAAAAATAATAATATAATATAATATTAATTAAAACGGGGCATTACAACTCTCCCCCACTTATAAACTTTTCGTCCTCGAAATTACGACCAAAACGAACAATTCGGGACATGCTTACGCATTCGTCCACTCAATCCTCACGACAATTAAACAACATACAAAAGAGACCAAAAACAAGGGCATCTCCCAAACCACAACATCCAGTCAAGGACAACCATGCCGAGATGCAAAGCCCATACAATGCACTCGAAAACCAACTAACAACCCAACAACCAAAGAAGTTGCAGACACACCGGTTCACTCGAGAACCAAATAAACAAGATCAATACCATCCTAACGCCTCAACCATAGAATTAGTCACACACTCAAACCGACACCTCAGAAACGAGTCACCAAAGATAGGAACATAAAGTCCTACGACACAACACCGACTCCATCGCTAAAACAAAAACAACAAAAGGGTTATACAAACCAAAACTGAAACAATCAGAATAGGATAGTACCACGCGTGCTACGCAAACACGAAAAAGATGCCTTCATTCACGCATAAGTACAAACTCAAGAATTACACTTGCAGCTATCACTCTCATTCTAGAAAATCTCAAGGTCACATCGTCCTTGTAGATTACCAACGTATAACCCTTGAACAATAACAAGTTACTCAAACATAACCAAACTGCGATACACTACGCATTCTAGGGCGTAAGCTGACGACTTGCGACTATAACTCACTAGTCCAAAACCAACAATCTCGCATGCTCGCTAAAAATTCAATGCTCGATATCTAAACCATGCTGCGTCACTTTTATGCATATGATGCCAACCGTAAACAACTTGGTTAATCCTCAACTTCACAATTACTCAGAATGGATACGTTCAAAGCGTACACCCATCAGGACACCTCGTAGCATCAGTCTCATCAACTCGAAAAATCACTCTTTCATTCTTGATTGATCAACGTCCATTGATCCTCTAAAATACACGACATAGTTTGACCTTTTCAAATATTGTCCAAATATTCACTTGTGAAACTTCGACGTATACACTTGACTTCAACGAAGTCTTCCCTTATAACAATTCAATTCCCAAAATTTGTATTAAGTAATCACCATCCTCGCACCGTCGCAATGATCAATACATAGGTTTCTTATTCGAAACACCTTTCATAACTTTCAATCTTCCAAAGTGGTAATTCAAACTGAAACACTCTCTCAAGAACTCTACCCATCAACGTCGTCTCATACTCCTGTAATTACAAAACGGGCTAGACTTAGAACCATAATATAAATTTTTATGGAACCCAACATGAACACCGTCGCGACCGACTTCAGTCACAATTAGAACACTTTCCTTTGTAAAACATCAATCATCTTAAGGTACCTGTGGCTACCAAACCATCTCAAAATACTTTACCGTCAAGACTTATCTTAGTCGCAATCTAATAATCCACTACGGCTATTAATATTCAACGAAATCCATATGTTAGTAGTGAAAAAATCCTTGATAACCTTCTAAACTTAAATTTCAACAAGTGTCTCCAAACAATCGTGGATCATTCTTCAAATAATAAATCCCAAATCAGATATTCTTGGGTCATCTGCGATATCAACATACTAAACTCAACACCAGACGAAGTCTCTTTATAGATCGTACTCAAACTCGATTTGTCTTCAACAATTCCAATCTTCTCATCATTAACATCTGCACCTTTAAGATTTCAAATGAGCACAACCGCATCAAACTCTAACTCACGTGTCCGACAATTTTTCCTTATGAAAATAAAATAGTTCCAAGGTAGCAATACACTTTTCCAACTCTATGTCGAAATACATCTTAAGTCCAAAATGAAATATCACAATACACCGCACAAGGTTCTTCAGTACTAAACAAGACCAAAATCAAAGCATTCGCTAAACCTTTCACCGGCTCAAACAAATTCGCTTCACATTGCGAAGTCTAAATAGCGACTCAACCATCTCAAGTCAAAGTACCCACGATCAATACCAACTTATAGAAAGATCTTCCATCAAACTCACAAAGCTAACCATCCAAAACAAAGGAACTTCTAATTTCTAAAATACCTCTTGAGGTCTTCTACAAGATACAAATTAAATCTTCGCGGGACTGTCCAAAATATCACCGTCTAAGTCGCTTACTTAAGGCACTCACGTCCAACAGTTCCAAAATTCTTTCTTTAGAATACTCGACATGCACTGGTCTAACTTCACTACTGATAACGCAAAGCTCGGATGCTTGCTACAATTTCCTTAACTTGATGTGAACCAAATAATATTCATGAACACAAAATAACTCTTGCAGCTATTCATGAGAGTACTGTCTGAACATTCCAAAATCATACCTTACGCATTAGTCGCACTAATGACATCAACAAATACTCGCCAGAACCATACACTATCTTGAAAAGCATTGTCTAAACATCTTCGGCTCTCACACTAACCCGTAGACAGCCAGACTTCACATCGATCTCACTAAACACATAAGCTCCAAATGACTGATTCATCCAAATATCAATCCCCGGAAGTAGATACTTGTCCTTAATATCCACTTCCTTCCTTGACTGCAAACGACACACCAACTCGGGTAACCTTTGTTCTTTTCGAACAACACAACCGACGCGCTCCACGGCGACCCGCTCGAAGAAACAAACTCTTCTCAAACCAATCCTCAAGTTGACTCTTCTACTCTAACTTAGAAACAAACATCCCTTAAGGATACTTCGAATCACCACTAGTTCCAGAAACTAAATCCATTGAAACTTCACTTTGCACTACGGCGGTAATTCACTCACATCATCACAATATGCTTTGGAAGAATCACAACAAGAAGTTCGCTTGCCAAAATCTTGTTTCTCATCAAAATCCAAATTCGCCCATAGCTCAAGTAACCACGCACCGCCTTGTGCTAACTCAACTGCTTCATACACTATTAAGCTGGCAAGACAAGTCTATCCCAACAAACACAAATCCCGACTGCTACCAACAAGAGATTAAGGATGATCAGTTCCTCAATTTGTCAATAGATAGTCGACAATCATGATGGTGACATAAACCATCTTTACCAAACTACAACAGCGTCTTCAAACTTACACTTCAAGTTACCAAAGCGTAACACTGCTTAAGGCTCCATCTTTAAGCCACAAGCACCACCAAGAAGTAAAACTTCTCCCCCACTTGTTTCACTCTCATCTCTGCAGACAAACAATTAGAAACAAGTAAGTACCGACAGTGTTTCACACACATGTCGCATACAACAGGGTTAAACACATTAATAACTTGGCCAACAGACCGACCTTCTCTGATAACACTAATGTAACACCCCAATATTACCCAAGGTTTTATATGCAAAATCAGAGTAATTTAAAATTTCATAAATTCAATACTGAGGCGTCACACCTTCAAAACCAAATCACTTTAAACTGTTTGCTTTAAAGTATAAATCTCGGATACATAGCATCGTCGGAAATCATAAATTGATTCTTAGAAATCAAAACATCTTCTTTATTAAACTTCCTCATTAAATCATGTTTTCATAAAGTATGATTCTTATTCACAAAAGGAATAGCAACAAAAGAACAACAACAAGACAACATAAATATTCCCCCGAGTGCTACGTATTAGAGGGACACCGACTCGACTAATAGCAGCTATAATCTCCGTCTTCATAACCTGCACGTTACCAGTATAAAGGTAACGACGAAACAAGTAAAGGGTGAGATACTCCAAAACATATAATTAAAGGCATGATAATACATATATATATATATATATATATATATATATATATTTTTGGAATCATAAAAGATATAGGTTAGTAAGTGCATTCCAACACATATCCAAATCTCACTCACTTTAATCGTCATTCTAATGTGTATAATCAACACTTTATCGTCATAACCTCACCGACATAAATCATCACAACAACACATAAACTTTTATCACCACGAAATCATCACAAGTCAATACATCACTAATCAACACAGTAATCATAAACAATAACATCAAATAATACTAATAACATAAGCAACATAAACAAAATTATCACAAATTGGCTAAAGCTCATCGTCGCTTTTGGCATAAAAGCCCACCGTCGCTTTTGGAATAAAAGCCCATCATCACAAACATCATCACATCATAATTGCATTAAGTATTTCATCAAAGTCAAATCATCGCAAAACTCATCATTTATATTCATCGCATAGTTATCATGAAATTATCACGTCATATTCATTTCATGTTCATCATAAAGGTCATCACCAAACAAAACATCATATACCATCGCAATTCCACATAATCCATCAATTAAAACCCGATGCCAAACAACTCAATCATAAACATAACCGACTCCATGAGACACGACTATGTTATGCATGTGGTTCCCGTCGCTTTGTCCATACTTAGGAACATTTGGCATAAAGCCCATCGTCGCTTGGCATAAAAGCCCTCGTCGCTTGGCATAAAAGCCCTCGTCGCCAATGCAATGTATGTGACTTGACAATAAAAACAACACAACAAAAACAACATCATCGCTCATCAAAATTGACATAAAGTCCATGTCTCCATATTTATCCACATCAAGATAAACATATCATCGCATCGCATATCATCAAGTATTCATTAATAAATACACCGTCGCAACCATCATGTTTAATCACACCACATCATTATCAATTAATTCACTATTGAATTAGTATATTGATTCTAGTAATTAAGTATACTACTAGTCCACAATACGACCACTAGCCGACTCCTACTATTTCAACACTACTACGATACCTCGGCTAACCAAAACATCGTCCGCTATCATCAACCATTTTGCTCTTGTCGGTATTCATATAATCCACTTAATCCAACTTAATTTAATAAAACCATACAATCATATTGTCACTTTATTAATAAACTTCCCACCAATATCAATCACTTATCTTAGTTGATTCCAATGGCATACTATTTCAATTTCCTTCAAATTCTAGTTAATTGACTATATCGCTTACAACTACCAACAACCATAACAACAACGAACAATAAAAAATTTCAACAACCAACCACAAATTTTATCACCTATTAGACATCATATAAATAGCACAAAAGCTCCCTATTTATATGGCAAAAGTATAACCCACGAAAATATACTGATCGCATGTGTTTTAAATAACAAAACATCCGACAATACAACCTTTCCATAACCAATCATTAATAAAATTATCTACTGTCCTCTAAACCAATCTTATTAGAAAGAATATTTCATTAGCTTTCTAACGAACGACACCCAAACGGAGTTACGGTTCAAAAGTTATGACCAAAATAATTTTCAACTTTCACAAGATGCGGCGCGCAACCTAGTTCGGACGCGAACTTACTGAGTTTAGAAGGTTGGCGCCGCGAATAATGTTCGAGCCGCGAACTGGGCGAAACAGAACCCAAAAACTTGATTTTTATGTTCCCAAAACTCAATTTTAACCAAACTTCATAACCCCAAACATCTTTTATAACTAACCCACCATTTCTTATCATCAACACAACATATATACCTCAATTATAACATCAAAACATATTTCTGCCATCAATTTAGAATTTCAACAACACAACAAAACACCAAAACAATGACAAACTATAAACCTCACCCCTACTAAGTTATTTGATCAATCATTCAACCAAAACCCATGAATCAAAATACCAATTTTTCCTAAATGCACAACATATCTATCAAACCCTAACTATATGGAAAGGAAAATCAAACCCCTTACCTCATCTTATTCTTGCAAAGCTTCTTGATTTCTCTACCACTTCCAACCATAGCTTCCTCTCTTGTTGCTCTTGCTTTCCTTCCTTTCCTCTAAGACACTCTCTTTTCCTCTCTATGTTCTAAGTTAGGTTTTGTGTGGAAAATGGAAAGAATGAGGAAAATTGGTTTTATGTTGTTTTCTACTAGTAAGCCAAGGGTGTCCACCCTAATTCTAAACAATTAGTCCTCACACCCCTAACTTATCTTATTAATTAATACCTTAATAATATCTAATAATATTATTAACTCAATTAATTAAAATAATTCCGGGGAATTAAATATCGGTCCGAATAATATTTTACCGAACCGAACAGAATAAAAACCGGACCGAAACGAAACGTCGCAAAATATATTAATAGATATATCGGTTAATATAAATATTCTCGTCGCCAAAATAATCGTCAAACGGTAACTCAAAAATATTAATATAATATAATATTAATTAAAACGGGGCGTTACACGGTCGAGCCAGCATGGCGAGAGATCAAACTTCCCCTTACCTGTCTCCCCAGTTTGATCCACCATATTGCCATCAACTCGAACCCTCTTATTCTTCGAGGTGGTATGATGAGGGGATAAAGTCCCGACCGCATGGCTTACAGACGCCTTCCCCGGAGCTGCCTTAGAACCGGCCCCCGGATCATTCAGGGACCCCTTCCTCCTTTTCTTATGCTGTAGTGAGTTTCTAGCAATACATTCCATAGCGGAAGTCATCTTAGCTGCAACAAAAGGAACTCACATTAGGATCGGAAAAATCTAGATATATTCAGCAATAACAAGAGAGAAAAAGATGCGAGAATGTTAAATCAACCCAAGTAAGCCTTAGGATCCCCACTAAGAAGGAGATCCCCAACATTAATGAGCGGGGACTCGAAAACATGACCCCCCGTATTCTCGCACGAGTGGTTTTCCCCCTCTTTCCATGCACTGGATCGGGATAAGAACCTCGACATAAGACAACAACATGCCAAGACTAGCCAAATCATCAACATTCAATACCTCTTTGGCCCATACATATTGATCAACATTTCGCTCGAAATGCTCCTTGTTCCAGTAAAAATTAAACCTATACACGAGCCGATACACCTGCTCCCCTCGCTTGTTCAGCTTTGGAGAACCATCCTCCCAAACAGCAGGAATACTCGAAAACACATTAAAGAGAGCTCATACCGAGATCGACCAGACTAACATGAACTTCTCCTTGAAGAATAGGACATACTCTTGGTAGGGTTTGAAGAGCTTTCCGTTCCGTCGGCGAAACGACACCCAACTCCACCGAACTACCCCGTCCGCCTTATCTGAACTCCTCGGAAGACAAAATATATGGAAGAATAGGGGGAGAGTAGCACCTATCTCTAGGTATTCACACACTATCTCGAATGCCCAAATAAAAGCGATCGCGTTCGGGAGAAACTGAGATGGAGCCATACAAAGGTGGTCGAAAATCGCCACTTGCAGGTCAGTAAATAGAAGACGAAATCCCAACTCCCTGAACTAGATGTCGAACACTGGAATACGGTCAGCCTCATATATCGAACAAATCCGATGCATGGTTATAGGGATATAGACTGCCCAATCCTCTTGCCTTATCTTCTCGTTCTCATCTTCATCCTTAGGACCATACTAGTCCACGTCATTGAACACCTTGTTCTGACTAGTGGTAAAGTACGACACCCTCAAGTGAACATCCGGAGCCACCCAGGTAGTCGGGTCTTGGCCACTGGTCTGAGCAAATGTTACGGATGGACCTTCGGTAGCCTAGGGTCTCTCGGAGGAAGAAGGGTCCTCCCTTAGAATCTCGTCCGAAGTACCTTCCTCGCCAGTTGTGATGTCGAAATATTCTCGCCCGGAATCCCTTGAACCTTCACAACTATTTTCTCTAGTGTCATTCATAATACCTGAAAAGTAGATGAAGTAAGTGAGCTCAACATCGACGTCAAATCCACCCTTCCACCACTAATCAAGTGAAAGGGCTCGGACAAACGAGGACCCCATTCCTCAGTCAACATCCCTCTCTCAAAACAGACTGTCATTCAAAATAAAGTCCCTCAGCTCGGAGAAGGGAACACATAGGAAAAATCCGGCGTCGCGAACTTCTAGATAACGGCGGAGCTACCATTCACCACCAGAAAAACCCCAAGAACCGAAACCCTAACCGCATGCACTCTATGAATAAGTAGGAATTTCAAACCTAACACAACAAACTTGAGAAAAAGGCTTGAAAACATATCGTTTCAAAGGCGATCAAAACGTCGCAAACAGGTAGTAAAACACTAATACGGTGGCGGAAGGTGGAAATAATTCTTGAAAACGCAACTCAAATTCCTCGGATTAATAAATGATGAAGCCGAGCACGCACAAGCAGGTTCAAGCGAAGTAAAAGTTCTCAAATGACAAGTCTTCCCTCTTTTTATAGGCCTCCATCCCGCACATGTATTGGCACGCGCTTAGGAAACCTAGGGGATCCATCATTACACCCTAGTCCCTAGGTCTGCCAAGCCATCATTACACACGGCTTGAGGCCACAAAAGCGAAAACCCTCCCAATTTCTCCAACTTTTCGCTTTCTCGGCAATCCTCATCTTCCCGGATGAAACGTCCTCTATTATTCTCTCTGAAGTCTAGTTATCACCTCTACAGAGGCGCGACTTGGGGATTCTTGTTTGGACTTCAGATATGCATCGGGCAAGCCCCTATCTCAAGTGCGACGATCCACCGAGATCTAGCTACGAGGGCTTCATTTTTCCTACCAGGTGGTTTCCTCTGCTCGACACATGTCGAGCAGATAAACGATTTATCTCGCTAAGGACTATGCCCGTTATGACACCTTCTGCCTGACATAACAGCTAGTTACGAGCATCATCACTCGGCTTTGACCTAGTCGACTCGAACGACTATATTCGCGGATCCACATATCTCAGCCAAAAAATATAGCAACCAATGAGAATCCTCCTAACGTCATTATATAAACCCTCATATCTTTGAGGGCAAGGTATCACTTTCTTACACTAAAAACCCTAATTTTTCTATCCTCCTTGAAGGCACACCACCCCCTCCTCAACATCAACTTGCTCGAAGGATCATCAACCGTTCCGACCGTCTCCAATTCGGATCATTTGTTCAGATCAATTGTTTTTTATTTTTAATTCTGATTTCGAGCTCAATTTATTGGGGAGTTAGTTCAATTGTTAAGGTTTTTACTAATTTTGTTATTGTTGTAGTTAAACATGTGAAATTGAAAAATGATGTTTTTAATTTGTTTTTTCAAACTTCATTAATTTATGAGTTAATTCAATTGTCAGGGTTTTTACTGATTTTGTTATTATTTTTAAACTTAGTAAATTGAAGTTGAAAATGTAATCCAAATGTTACATTAACATTTACATTTACATTAACATTTATATTTTACCTCTACTTCAATTCGGCGGCCAAAAGGTTAGCTATTTTTATCTAGCAAAATTTGTTGATCTTTGTGACAAGTATGCATAATGATTCTCTTAATTTCAAATTGATAGGTGTGGGTGAGTTGAAAGTTACTCCTTTAATTAGGTATTATTAGTTAAATTTAACAATATGTTGGGTGTAACAAGATGCTGTTTCATGTTTTTTGATTGTCGTGTGTTCTCTCTTTATTTGTAGTTTAAGATGAAAACATATAACCATCAAAAGCCCAAGGAAAGATCAAAGCCTTGAAACTCTGTCAATGTTAGCTAGATAGAGAAAATACAGTTTAAGGGGTCTCCTCTGATTTTTCAGTTTAAGAGGTCGCCTTTGATTTTTGGTATTTTGCTATATTCAATAGATTTTGAATTTCCAAAATTATCACATTGCCACTGTTTAGATTATGCAAATCTCATTTATATAATTGTATATTTCATTGTATTCCATTTTTATCACAAGATTAATCTATAAAAGTATAGTTCATATATTAAGGAGTGCCAAAAGAGTATCTAAAATCTCTTATGTACTTTGTATAAATAAAATGGACATAAATGTAGAATTTATTTTCCAAACATATGACTACATGGAAGCAAAAATAATGTTAAACACACAGTCCTTTAGGATTATGGATTGAAAATTTATGTACTAATGTTGGTTGAGATGGTGCCCAAATAACAATTGACCAATCTTTTGAAAGATGGTTACATAAAATTCAAAATGAAGAATCGTGAGTGTTTATGAGAGATTGTATTAAATTATAAATTATTTAGTCACACTTAATTCTCATTTTGAACCTTATGGTATTAAATTCATTAATGAGGACTATCTCATATGTTCTCATTTTAAAGCATTCATTAAATTGTTAAATGTTTCCTCAGTCTTAAATTATAAAATTATAAGAGAAAATTTATTTTTAAATATATTGAATAATTAATATATTTGATATACAGATATATCAAATATATTAATTATTCAATTATCTAAAACGTAAATTTCTCTTATAATTTAGAAGAAAAAAAAATATACTTTACCATCAATTGATTTTGTCAGTCCCACAATCAATAGATCACAATCCATTTAACCGATTTTGTTCTTATGCTAACCAAACTATTAACTGATTTTGTTCTTATGCTAACCAAACTATGTTGTGCATAACAATTTTCTGAATCAGTTAACCAGTTTAGCATTTACACTTATTGTTTATTTTGAATGCTGCTCTCACTATCATATTAGATTATTATTCTTTTCTGTTTTTCTATTTATTTTAAAATATTATTTTTCATGTCAATAACACTTTGAAATCAACTATCTATCACAATTGGAATATTTCTCGTTTGGCCTAAAATTAATCATTTAAAAAATTTAAAAGGCAAAAAGAATATACAGTTATTACCATTCATTAAGACACAATACTAAATATTTATGGCACATTTTTTCCAGTAATCCAATCAATTGGGTATAAATTTCAATCGATTGACCAATACAAAAAAATTTCAGAATTTTTCTTATAGCTCTTGACTCAACTCGCCTGGTTTTAAAACATTTAAAAAATATGTTTTTAAGAAAAATAAGTTATAAAATTTGTTTTAGTTTATGTGACTAGCTGTGTAGGTTTACGAGAGAACCCTTATGTTTTTATAATATATTGTTCACTCAAATATGATTGGAGATCATTCACACTTCAAGACTTATCAATTACTTCAATTTTATAAATACTTGCTTAAACTTTTCTTGGAGGTGGGGGCTTGAGATGTATTCTTGTTTGGTGTTAGCATTAGAGGATTTTTTATAGTGATCAATAAACCCCAATTGGAAAAACCAAGTTTCATCAATTTAATCCAAGTTTAATTTTAATCTAAAACAAGGGTAGATTGGAATTTAGTGACCATTACTCACATCGCATTCTTTTAGCTTTAATTATGACAGATGTGTCATCACATCACAATTTATTACAATATTTATATATATTTTTATTTAAAAAGACTACTTAATTATTATTATCAAGCCACTAATAATAACTAATAAACTTTACAAATCATCTTTTCATTCTCACTTTTTATTTAGGGTTTTACATTTTCATCTTCAATTAATAATCTTCCATTAGTAATGGTAAAAATAGAATCATGTGTACTGCATTATAATTTGATTTATCATCGATATTGATGTTTCGTCTCTATTATATAGTGGTGATAGGAAAAGAGCACGACTGCAGTGTTGATGCAAATAGAGATCATGCACTGAGATACTTGCTTATCCAGTTTCCCTTACAAGCCCTTCTTTGTCCAAGGGAGTACTTAGAAGCTGCATCTGAACTCATCTCATGTTGCAAAAAAACATTTTCTACTTCTGATAACCCCGACTCAACTGGTGGCAGGTCCACATAATTAATATTTATTGGATTTTATTGTATCTAAAATCTAAAAATTGATATCATGTTTTTCATATATAGAACTTCACCAATGTTGCTTCTATTATATGAAAGTGTATTGTCACTGCTGAGGATGTAAAGGTTGCTTTAAATGCTATGAACTTCATGGTAAGGACAAATTTTTCAATTGTTAGTTTTGCAAGTCGATAACAAGAAGACTTCAACTTCTCCAGTAATGTTCATAGCTTGAAAATGTTGTTTGGAGTAAGCAAATTCTTTAGTTAATAATTTCACTAAAACTAAATGTTATTTGTTGATTATGTTATTCAAAAACATTCACGTATGAATGTGAAACACTCTATCAGTAGGACTCATCCTCATTCCACGGAGTACACATGTTTTGGTAAACCACATCCATATGTATTCAAGATTGCAGAAATTGTGTTACATCAACATGTTCCCCGAGTCTATGAGTCAATATTAAGTGTGGTGATTATAGTGGGCAGTAAGAACAGTGTTGATCATAAAATGGGCAAGAGAAAGAGCCATACCAATCTACTCGCAGTAGGCAAAAAAAGTATACTTTTGTGTTTATTAACTTATCAATTTTGTTGTCTATAACAAAACTATAGTTATTTTTGTTGGAAATCCACCAAATATCTATGATGAATTTCTATCAATTTTGATGAATAAGATTGATATCGTCACAATGACAATGAGAGCAATTAAAGAAAGAAAGAAGAAAATATTTTCTACATTTTCGAGTTTTCTCTTTGCTCATAAATTGTGGAGAACTTCTTATTCACTTGCAACTGCAAATTCTGTGAATACAACTTGATTACAAAATTAGGGGTTACTCCCTGTATTTATAGATTTAGGTTAGCTTGCTCCCTAAGCTAAGGCCCAAAACTATAAAAGCCCAAAATATCTATTTGGACTAAATCAACTCTATTATATTCTAGATCTAAATCAAAACTAAATCTAAAATCTAAAACAAATCAAATCTATGTGCGATGCCTTCTACACAAGCTCTTGACTAGGTCGATTTCCTTGAGCAACTGCTTGATCCACCTCCGACCTTTCGACACACACATAGTTTCGACACACATGAATTACTTTCAACACACCACCTAACTCATTGTGTCTAAATTATCCACATTCATCATTTCTCTTAGTCTTGAAATACTTGACTGCACCCTTCGTCATGATGTATGCAATCTGATTCTCAGTTCTGCAGTGATTCAAATTCATCTTCTCATCGGCTACCTGCTCTCGAATATAGTGGAACCTCATTTCGATGTGCTTGCTTCGACCATACGCTATTGGATTCTTCGCTAGGTTGATAGCTAACATGTTGTCGATCTTCATGGTAATTGCTCAATGATCTTTACCGTAATTTCTTGATCAAGTTCATCATCAAGTTGCTTGACATGCACAAAGAAAGTAGATATGTATTCAGGTTCGCATGATGATAATGCCACAACTGGCTCCTTTCTCGAACTCCAATCAACTGACGCACCACCTAACATAAACACATATCCTGCTGAAGATTTTCGATCTTCAGCATCACTACACCAGCTCGAATCTGCGTACCCCACTAACTTGCATTCTTTTTCTTTATCAGCTGCAGGAAACAAAATTCCATAGTCGAGAGTTCCTTTCAAATACCTCAATATTCTCTTAGCTGCTGCTAGGTGAGATGTCTTTGACTTCTGCATGAATCTACTTACCATACAACATTGTATGCTGTCAGTCCTAGTATGATAAAGGTATCTTAAGGACCCAATAAGTCTTCTATATTGGGTTGGGTCGACATCATCCTCTTTAGGGTCTTTAGACAGTTATCGTCTTGGTTTTGCAGGTGTCGAAGTCGAATTACATTCTTCCATCTCAAATCTCTTGAGAATTTCTCCTGCATATCTTCTTTGATGCATCATCAAACCTCTACTAGTCTTGTAGAATTCGATGCCAAGGAAATATGAAATGTCACCCAGATCAGACATTTCGAATTCCTTGCTGATATCTCCTTTGAAGTCTTTGATCTCCTTCTTATAACTACCTGTGCTTAACAAGTCATCGACATAGAGACATAGTATAAGCAATTTACTATTTCTTCTTCTTACATATACTCCATATTCACTTGTGCACTTCACAAATTCCTTCTCCCTTAGAAAGCTATCAATCTTCTTATTCTAAGCTCTTGGAGCTTGCTTCAATCCATACAGGGCTTTATGAAGCCTGTACACATTCCTCTCTTCATTATGTCTCACAAACCCAACTGGTTGTTTAACATAAACTTCTTCGTCTAAGGGTCCATTCAGGAATGCACACTTTACGTCCATCTGACATATGTGTCAACTGTTTATTTCTGCTAAACCGACAACCAACCGGATTGTTTCGATCCTAGCCACATGTGCAAAAACCTCATCGAAGTCTATTCCTTCTTTCTGGAGAAATCCTTTCGCCACTAGCCTTGCTTTGTGTCGAGTTACTTCCCCTTTAGGATTCATCTTCAGTTTGTATACCCACTTGACATCAATTGCCTTCTTGCCTTGAGGCAATTCAACAAGTGACCAAGTGTTGTTGTCTTCGATGGATTTCACTTATTCGTTCATTGCTTTCACCCACTTTGAATCCTTCAATGCTTCAGCTGCATTGAAAAGTTCGACATATACATAGAAAGCATAATGTACCAACTCACCTTCGTCATCAACCACATCATATGATGTAACCACACAATCTTGCAACCTTGCAAGCATGCGTCTTGCTCTCCGAGGTCGGCTTGTGCTTGGTTGATCTATAACTGCAGGTTCCTCTTGTTGAACTTCTCTTTCGACTTGAGTTTCTGGTTCTTCAAGTAAAATTCTAACTGAATATTTATTGACATTTTGAATCTAGTCCCACTCTTTAAGTTCATCTATGATCACGTCCCTGCTGATCACAATCTGCTTGTTCATTGGGTCGAACAACTTGTAACCTCTTGTCAAATGATATCCTTCTAGAATAATTTGACTCGACTTGTCATCAAGTTTTCTTCTCAACTAATCTGGCACATGTCTATGTGCAATAGATCCAAATACCTTCAGATGACTCAAGCTAGGATTTACACCATACCAACATTCTTTTGGAGTAATTCCTTCCAGCTTCTTTGTCGGATATCTGTTCAAAATATATGTTGCAGTTGACACAACTTCACCCCAAAAATCTTTAGGTAAATTCTTGCCTTTCAACATACTTCGAACCATATTCATGATGGTTCGATTCTTCCTTTGTCCCATTACGCTATGGGTGTAGGGTGACACCACCTCATGCACAATACTTTCTTTTTACATAGCCTGTCGAAATATTTCGATACATACTCTCCACCACCATCAGTTCTCAAAATTTTGAGTTTTCGACCGCTTTTCCTTTCGACGATAGACTTAAACTTGGAAAATACCTCGATCCCTTCACTTTTCTTCTTGATCAGGTAAGTCCACAATTTTCGACTGAAATCATCTATGAACGTGATAAAGTATTTATTACCTCTAAGCAAATCCACCTGGATTGATCCACATACATCAGAGTATATGATTTCGAGAATAGCTTTCGACTTGCTTCCTGCATCCTTGCTGAAGCTATTCTTATGTTGCTTTGCTTGCACACATTCCTCACACACTTCATTTGGAATGTCGATTTCAGGAAATCCTGAAACCATATTCTTTCTCTTCAAATCTCTAATGTCTCTGAAGTTGAGATGACCTAGTCGATAGTGCCATATCCATTCGTCTCTACTTGCTGGAGTCGAAAGGCACTTGTGCTCCATCACATTGAGTTCGATCTTGAAGGTTCTATTATGGGACATAGTATCCTTTAAGATTAACCTTCCATTCCCGTCGACGACTCTCATCATCTTGTATTCGACAGTCACCTTGTAATTCTTTTCGACCAACTGCCATATACTAAGCAAGTTGCTCTTCATGCCTGGAATGTATAGTATGTTTGAAACTACTGCTCTTTTTCTATCTTTCCTCATGATCATAACATCTCCAATACATTCAGCTGCTAGAGTATTGTCATTTGCAAATTTCACCATGTTCTTCATTGAGGGCTTTAGATTAACAAACCAATATTTCCTTCCAGACATATGTGATGAGCATCCTGAATCCAAATACCATTGACCATTGAATTTTTCTCCATCTCTTGTTGTGACCATCAAGTCATCTCTTCTTCTTCACACTTAGCGAAATTTGCATCACTTTCTTTTGCCTTTCGCTTCTCTGGACAATCACTTTCTAACCAACCTACATCTCGGGGCATACCAACCCAGGAATGAAGTTCACTATCAACAGTATTAATTCGGAGGGAAACCACTATGTTTACACTCCTCACTTAATCAGACTACCCAATGACCCAATAACCCTTCTACATAAGATACCACACATAGATATGAGAACCTCCACTCACTTCCAATCACCTCAATGATGTCTATCAACTACTATCACACCAGCTACTACATCGACTGCTTGTCTCCTAACATAATCAGCTTGGTGATACCTCACTCCAAACACAACTAAAACAGTTTGAAGATTCCAAACTTCAAACACAATCTAAACTGTCACTCAAGTGACACAGACCTAACTTGGAATTGCTTCACAACTTCTTCCAGGGGCAGAACTACACTTATTGCTTCATAGCTTCTGAGTGAGTAAAATAGTCCTCTTACCTACAGGCTTCGAGGTAAAATTCAGTGACCATCCCACAGTCCAGGTGGTTCACTTACATGGCTAACCCTAAAGACTACATCTTTCTAAAATCGACTAGCTTACTAAAACTAGGTTACAACTGCTCATTTATAACCTATTACCAACTAGATTTGGGCCTTTAAAATAACAACATAAGTTGTAACAAACTTCTGCAGAAACAAACTTTTGCAAAGACAAAAGCAGAGATAACCACGCTGATCAAGGTCCCTTCTGGGTTTTCTCCTTAGCACTTGGCCCTCCACATTTGCCTTCAAAGTCACGCCACATAAGGTGCATAATATTCCCAGAATATTTTGAACTAATTAAAACAGAGCTGTAACAAACTTAACAGTTTCTATAGCGTGATGTCACGATGTCGATGTCTCGACATCTCATATGACATGTTGTTCGGATGTTGAACTTCTTCACATAACATGTTAAGGAATTCTAGATAGGATTATAAGTTGAGAATCCTACTGTACAAATCATTATTCTTTGCTATTATTTGTTTTATTAAAATTTATCCAATCCATATAATTTGGAACTTGCATATTTATTTCTCATTTTTCTTCTCAATATAACATTTGTAAATTGTTATCGGTTTCTTGCAAGCATATATCCAGGGTAGATGTGAGCGTATCTATGAGATACTAGTTGTAGGTTGTTCATTTTAATCTTTATCTTTTAAAAAAATTGTTGATGTTTTATATAATTGATGTTAGAGAATCGACTATTCGATTTATAATAAGTACGAATTAATGGTTAAAAGTTGGTGCATATTATTAGCCTATATTTATAATTATCAGAATATTAACTAATTGAAGAATGAATTCAAACTTTACAAATATGATATAGTTTAATAGATGTGTAGTGTGAACCTAGACAGGACTCGTGTGATAGCACGAGTTTCTTACTAGTAACTTAGTATGATTGCATTCTTAACACTTGTTATGCTTGCACTTATGTTGTTAATTGTCATCATCAAAAGTATACCTAAGGGTGTGTTATTGAGAGCTTCCTTAATCACTAAACATACACAACATGATGTAACAACACATTCTAAAATAAGACTCAAACTATAAGCAAAGGTAAAATCTCCTATGACACACAAGACTGAACCTTTTAAGGACGACCTTTTTGACAACAAATCAAAAACCCCTACTCTCATATAAAGCACACTTAGAATAAATCTTCACCCCAAAATAAAAAATAAATATAGTTAGCTGCTCCAAACGACAAGTACACACCTATAAAAAACTATTCACCCAAAACCAAATAGAGCTAGTTGCTCTCAACGACAAGGACACGCCTAAAATAAATACCACTTCTACAAAACGTGTTTATAACCTTGGATGCGAAATGAATTTTACCTCGGCTAAAGAAGTGAAGTAACAAGAGGTTTCATGAAAAGTAACAATTTAACATCATTGTTTTTAAAACATCGAGAGGTAAATTTATTTGTGCATGGGTTCGAACCCCATCATCGCACTTTTATTATTTACAAAACTAGTGCCTCATACATCTCGGTTAAACGATAAAATCGAGGGGTAAGATAGATTTTTTTAAAAATTGAAACTCATTACAATGTTTACATAGAAAATTAATAAAATAATTTTTTTAATAACTACAATGTTACCTAGAATATTTAATTGTTTACATATAATAATAAAATAAAATTAATTTGCCCATGAAGATCATATGTTGGATCTTCCAATCCTTGATATTTGGGCAAGATCAAATGTTTAGTGCCACTATATTTTCAAATTCTTTTCCTTACATTTGTTTTTGATATGAAAAGGGCTAAATAAATAAAATATTTCATAATCAAATAAATAGTTAATAACACAAACCTTAAAATCAAATAACTTTCTACTCTTGTAATCTATCATAGAGAACTCTTCACAGGCAAATACTCTTGAAAACCTTAAAGTGGTGGATGTAGATAGTTTCAAGTGCTTCATGATGTTTCATTATCAATTTTTGATATACATAATGCTTTTATATTGGATTTTTTTATGTTTTACGCGGATCACTAATGGTAGTGCCTTGAGTGTTGATAGTCATGAAATGGACAAAAAATATTTGATTAAAGACAGTGTGATCAATATCCTCAATTCTAATGCTAAATTATTTTTCCAATTTTGTTAAAAGTCGAGGTGAAAAAGTTTTATTTTACATTACATTGTTTACACAAAATATTAAAACACAATATTACAACAAATCCATATTCTTGGATAACAACAAATCTTTGATGTAAGGAGTTATCTACTCCAAACACTGGAAATTGTTACATGGATTGAATGCATCCAACTCCTAAAGGAGTTATTTGTTTCAATCATTAGAAAATGTTTTTCTGCACTTGAAATCCATAATAGATAATTTTTTCAAGCTTCTTAAGTTTCAAGATTTCATTATCTTGCAATCCATCCCAAAAAATGATACGTACGAGTTAGGATTAGGGTAAAATCTATTTAAAAAAGTGATTTTATAGTAAAATATTTTATCCCTAAGATATTAGGAAAATTGACGGGATAGATCATTTAGTTTACAAAATAATATAAAAAAAATAAAGCTTCCTGAATTATCTCATCCTCGTTATAATGAAATTTGAGGTAAGATGTGGTTTTTTTTTCTAAAACATGGTGTGTAACACCCTTCTAAAACTCCAATGAGTATTCTTCGGATAATTGAATTAATAAATCACGCAAATCTCCAAAAGGGTGTCACATGCTTCATTAAAAATCATACATACACATCTTTTTCCGTAACACAGAGTTTTCAACATTTATAAATTATTTCCTTTCGGAATGTCATCTCAATAATCATTTACTACGCATCAGAATTCATAGTCTCAATCAATTTCATTCATACTTCATAAATATCATCATTTCTCGTCATTCGAGAGTGATAACTTAAAACATCTTAAACAACTGAATACCATATGTCATACCCCAAAATTTGCCCTCCATCTTCTCAAGATATTGCATACATCCATACTCAAGGATTCCTCAAGAGTTGATCAGACAAACCCTCTCCTAGACAATCAACCCAAACTAGGGCTTGGCAATTCTCAGATCAAGATGGACTTCCAACATCTCCAATGGTCTTCCTGCCTCCCCATATGCTTCAAAGATTCTCCATGTCAAGTTTCAAGCCTCACAAGTCAAATTTCCTCGAGACGATTGCTCGGATGGTTGAAAATCAATTGTATTGGACAAAAAGTCAACTGTGGTCAACATACAGTCAAACTTCATGATTTTGGTCAACATCCTCATTTTGAAGTTACATTCATCATTTGATCAAGGGTTGATCATGATTCATCAAGAAAACTCAAGATTTGCTCAAAAGTCAAACTTTCTAAATTAGGGTTTCTAGGTGAAAAGTCAACCAAACTTTGACTGGTCATAACTTCTTCATACTTTCTCAGAAATTTCCCCACCAAAGCTCATTTTGAAGAAAATTCAATTCTCTACAACTTCATGTCTCACAAGAATGTTCAAAAAATGCTTCATTTGAAAGGTATGGATCAAAACATTACAGGTCCTTTTCAAAGTCAACAAAAAGTCAACTTTTGTTTGAAGATATATTGAGCATGGAAACTCAATTGAGATGAAACCAAAGAGGTTGGTTATAGGACTCTTAGAGCTTTCTAAAAAGTCCAAGAAAACCCAAAAATGTGGAAAATTGAGCAATATGCACTATTCAGAAGTTGGGAATTTTTGGACAATTGCACAAAAGGATATTTTGGTCAAAATGCAAAATTTTCCAAATGGGCCTATAATCTTTTGGTCCAAACTTGTTCATGACATTATTTGTGACCCATAAATGCTTGGCCATGGCAATTTTCTATTTTATTAATTTATTTTTGAATTTTAAACCATTTAATTCAAAATTAAATTATATAAAATATGAAAATAAGATTTTTTTTTCAAGAGGAGTGATTTTATATCATACTTGAGGTCCAAGGAAGTCCATACAACTTGCCAATTTCGTGCATGATCATACATTAAAGAGAAAATCAAATTTCTTTCAAAATTTGATTTTATTTGAAAATCATTGAATGCATTCCAAATCAAATCTTTTTGCCTTGTTTTTTCTCTCTCAAATCTCTCTATAAATAGCCAGCAAGCTGAAGCACAAAGGACACGAAACCCTAGCCCTTACAACAACCAAAACTTTGCCAAATTTTTTCAAGAATCCTCAAAATTCGAATTTTGATTTTCAGCAAGTTTCAGCCAAAGCCGTCCATCCCAACGTGTTCTAGAGGTTCCCAGGAGTCATAATCAACTCTTGCTCGAAGCCAAATCGTCCCAGATCAAGCCATCCAATTCTCACCGGTTTGAAATTTTCTTATTTTCGATTTTCATGTTTCATGCATTACTAATTGTTTTTGATTGATTATATGCACTCAGGGTACTCATTAGATCATGATAGATGTGTTACATGTGAGGTTTCACGTATAAAACTCGTATTGCCATTATTAGGGTTCCAAGAGCTGTAAGATTCGAAACTCAGGATCCAGGTCGTTTCAGGACAAAAGGACCTCACCATCGTGATCAGAGGGGTCGAATTAGTTGATATGGGCACTTGTTTTGCTTTAAACGATGCATTTTCGTTTTCGGGTTGATGCTTGGGAGAAGGCGGTGGAGCTAGGGCTCGGCGTCGACAGTTGACGGTGAGGAAGTGGCGTGGCGAGATAACGCGTTCCGATTCGTTCGTTCATAAGTCAATGGACCCCACTTCGCTGACTGTGTTTCAAACACGCCTATGACACGTGATCACTCATATGCCATTGATTTTCACTTTCAAAACACCAAGTGTCACTTGGCCTAGTGGTTAAGGCGTTATCTGTGCAAAGATGCTCCAGGAGGTCACGAGTTCGAGCCTCCCCAGAACCAGTTTTGTTTCTCTTTCACAAACTCAACCTTTTTCAATTGTTTTCATATTTTCTTTTTATTTAATATTTCTCATTCATTTTAATTTATTTGAACAATTTTTTATCATGCATTAAAAATACCAAAAAATATTTTCCTTTTTGCTTTATTTCCAGAAAATGTTTATTTAATTTATAAAATTAAAAAATATTATTTTGCATGCATATTTAATTTAATTGCTAATTTATCATTTAAATCACTTTTAATTAGTTTTTTAATTATTAAATCACCTCCAAAAAATCCCAAAAAATTATTTTAGCATATTAATGTTATTTCCAGCATGAAATATTTTTCTCATTCAAAAATTTGCATTTTTACTAACATTTTCCTCTTATTCGATTTCCTCGTATTTTCCGATTTCTCATCTTTTCACAGGTTATCCCGTTTCGGACGATTTCTTTTTACTGTTTTTCTTTTTCCAATAATGTAATTGCTTATGGGATGTAATAGCTTAATTAGGGCTTTTGTTTTCCGCAAGTTTAAATTATGTATCTGCCCCAAAGCCATGTAATAGCGTAGGATTTATCTTTCCGCACTTTACATTCCCGCAATTTACTTTCTGCACCCTATAACTGCTAGTAACTAGGCGTGTATGGCAAGATAAAATTGAACATAGCCCACTAATTTTCAAGATAACATATCTGAATTCAACACACTCTTTCACACATGCACCCCTTAGGGTAATTCTCTCTTGTTGCCTTTACGAATTCAAATGGTCATGTCCTCGAGCGTAGAGGTATTCTAGTTGCCTTCAAACAAATCATCATAGTCCCTTCGATACAAAGATCATAAGACCCACGATGTCGCCTCCGAATACATGATCTTGACCCTCGATTGTCGCCTACAAAAATGATGATAGTCCCTTGATGTGCTAGGATACTCCTACAAGTTGCCTTCTATAACCCTCGATGTCCCTTGAATGTCCGATTACATCCAACGAATAGGGTTACCTACCAACTAATGGTATGGATAGCACTACTCTAAAGGAACGTAAAATAACACGAAAACAACCAATTCTGAGTAGGTAATAAGACTTTTAGTTGCTTGCTCTATCAAAATACTTTTCACACCTCACACTTTTGTCAAAGTTCAAACTCTTTTAAAAAAACGAAACATTTCCAAACACTTTGTATACATTCCTACATGAATCATTACAAAGTCAAAGCGAAATGCCTTTTCAAAACATTTTTTGTCAAACACACAGAAAACACAATTTTAAAGTGATCTAAGAGCAACTAAGAGCCCGTAGATAACTACGGATGAAAAGAGGTGCTAATACCTTCCCTTTTCATAACTTTCTCCCTTACTCAGAATCTAACGAAGGTCTTTTTCTGTACTTTTTACGTTCCCTTAATTGGATAAAAGAAAAGTCGGTGGCGACTCTTGCTATCCGCACATTTGCGATACAAAAATCTACAAAGTCGGTTCACGTGTTCGAATGGAGACTCTCTGGGAAACACCTAAAGGGAGAATACCTTAGGGATTTCTAGATCATTTCTTGATTTACATTTGACTTGCTTGCTTTATCTTTAAGGGTTGCTTGGGTATTATATTTGTGGGGATCCTACACGGATCGGGTTTCCTTTTAGGTAAGTAGCAATAAATCGTCGCGACCGTTAGGCGTATATCGAAGCGGTCAACATGATGGCTACGTTAGCGTGACACTTTGGATGTCTGATACTCTTCATTCCCAAGTTGAGGATAATATTTGGCTTCTGCGTGGTGTCATCAGCGCTAACTAAACTTTTAGAACCTTAATTGACCCATCTTGGCCATTAGAAGGTAGTGAGATGGCGGCTTTGGTCGAGACTAAGGTTGGTTGATACTCGATACTACGCTCATTGAGATCGGACTTTTGGGATATTTTGATCCGACCACTTGGTAGTCGTATTGAAATAAATGCCTACGAGAAGATCAATGATATGAGATTCCTAGAACCGGTTACTATTATAGGACAGGATGAATCGACTCAAACTTTTGGTGGGGTAATCACCTATACCTCATGCAAGCCTTAAACCTAGGCTCATTGTGTGAATTGTTTGTGTGTGCTAAACATGACATCATGACATCATTCGCATTGCATATCATTTCTAACTATTTCAAGGACCGAGTTTATCTTTGCTCTGTTTTGTAGGGAATTATGGCTTCTAAAAGACTATCGAATCAACTTCATGGGTATACCTTCTCAACTCAAAAATTGGTTTGAAATTCCGATCATGCTCGAGTTCATCAAAGACATGGTTATCTACTTGACTTGGTTATCTCGGTTTTGTAGAAGATATGATGCATGTCTATTCAGTTCTTTGATCAAAACACCATTGCTTTACATTTCCAGTTATCGTTGGTTCCTACCTTGGAAGAGTTCTCTAAGCTACTTGGGATACCTATTCTTGATCAAATGCCATTCACGGTTTAGAAAAGGTTCCTAAAATGCGAAGACATTACATCGGCTTACATCTTAAGCACTTCGGACATTGAAGCCAATTGGGAAACGAAGTGGAGTTAAGGGTTTACTTGCCAAGTTCTAATTAAGAAAGCAGAATTCCTCAAAGTTATGAGTTTGAGCATTTGAAGACATTGTGGCCTTGCTAATCTATGGTTTGATTCTATTTCCTAACTCGGATCAATTCATAGATGTCAACGCCATCAAGTTGTTTCTTACCCGCAATCCTGTGCCTACTTTGCTTGGAGATATTCTACATTCTCTCCACACTCGTACTACTAAAAGACAAGGAACTCTCATGTGTTGCATACCGTTACTTTCTAGGTGGTTTATTTGACTTCCTTCATCGGTTTTGAAGAAGAGCAGCAAAATGAAGTGGTCTCAAAGGTTAATGTCACTCTCTCATTCAGATATCCGTTGGAGTCTCTTCTCTCAAAAGGACTTCACATTCATTGGGCGTTGTGGAGAATTTCCTAACGTACCACTACTTGGTATAAGGGGAGGTATTACTTACAACCCTTCTCTAGCTCTACCTCAATTTGGTTTTGCTCGAAGAGATGGTCCACATGATATGCTTCTCGAAGATATTGTGTTCGACTACAATCATGATCTCCAGAATTACCGTCGAAGGTTCATACGCTTGGGGCATGATAAAGAGGCGATACAAGACTTTGGGGCACGAACTCCATTCCTTGGGAACCTTACCTCGGATGGGTGAGAGCTCGAGCTCAAAACCTCATGATGCCATTCACTTTGTTTACGGTAATTATGGAACTGTTGCTATAGGTGGCGAATCCTATCTTATTCTCCATCGACATGCCTCGATTTGAAGACTTGAAGAGATCCTGGATTCAACTTAAGAGGAAAGGAATACCTTTGAAGCTCGATGTTCAAGTGAGAAGAAAGTGCTAGAGTTGACCAAGCTACTTCACGAGGAGCGAAGCATCAATACCTCGACATCAAAGGAAGCGCCATGGGAGACTTAGAGCTTTAGGATTTATATGTTTTCTTTTATTGCTTGAACTATCTCTTGTACTTAAAAGAAAAAGAATAAAAGAGACTAATAAATGTTTGTTAGTGCTTGTTTAACAAATTTAAATCTCTAAGGTCCTTGAAAACATTGCATTGCATTCGCATAAACATTGCATATCATAGCATAACATTGCATCACAGTACCTTGAAGATTGGTTTTCTCATTTGCTCGCTATTTATTTTAGCGAAATGGCTCTTGAACGATCATCAAAGATCTCGGGCTCGAATGCTCGGTTCAACGGATGTTCACCGTTTGGTCCAAGGCCAAGAAGATCGAAGAAGCTCATCAACGAGAAGAAGAAGGTTGTTGGTCTTCTCAACATGGGAAGGCGCTACAAAGGTGGTCCTAAGAGGTCGATCGGATAGAGCTCTCGAAGGAAGTGTCAAGAATGAGGGCGTCGAGGGTAATGAAGATGACCAGCGTGAGCCTAAGAAGGAGGAGAAGATCGCTCGACCATAGCGATACTACGATGAAGATGACAAGTACAAACAACTTGAAGACCGTCGAATCTTGTGGAAAACACGAAGATGTCGGTGAATTTTAATGATCGAGTCTAGTCCACGGTGTGGTGATTCCTCCTAAGTTCAAAGTTCCAACTTTTGCCAAGTATGATGGCATGTCTTTTCAAGCGCATTTGAAGTCCTATGTTCAAAAGATCAATCCCCACACTGATGACAGAAAGTTATGGATGCACTATTTTCAAGAGAGTTTGTCCGAAACTCAATTGGAATGGTATTATCGACTAGAGAATGCCGTATCCGTACTTGGGTGACTTAGCGGATGCTTTCTGAGATATGAGTACAATCTTGAATTGACACCCACTCGCATGCAACTACAAAGCATGTCTATGGGTCGGGATGAGAAGTTCAAGGAGTATGCTCAAAAATGGAGAGATCTAGCAGGGAGAGTTCAACCACCCTTGTCCAATAGGGATTTGGTTGATATGTTTATGGGAACACTAACAGGCCCATTCTTCATCATCGATTGGAAACTTTTCACCGGATTCACGGTGATATTATGAGGCGTATTGAAGTGGTATCAAGAGTGGGAAGATTCATGTAGAGTCATCTTCAAATCTGCGAAGAGATCTTTTGGCGGTAAGAAAGAAACTAATCTTGTGGTCGGAAAAACCGAGCCAAGACCGACCGTGCTCAATCTGTAAGGCGGTTGTGATCTCGATCCTACATCACCAACCTCGGCGAGACAGCGGCGTATCGAGCAGCGCCCGAAGCGATTCTGAAGATCAACATGCCATTGTCGCATGCCTTGCAACACATGTTGAAGCGGTGATTACTTTGAGGATCCTCCTCGAGCGTCAACACTTCCTCTCCGAGATACAATCCTAATGCTAAGTGTGCTTACCATTCCAACCAGGGCATAGTCTGATGATTGTTGGGCTCACGAAGAACAAGGTTCATGACATGATTGAAGCTAAGCATATTGAGTTTGATCCTCTGTTGAGACTCCGAATGTGATCAACGCTCCTATGCCTAACCATGAAAAGAGTTCCAATGTTGTTGGCGATGATACTTATGTTTTCAACATAGATGACTTGACCATTCCTCGATGGTAAGAAGAATTTGCTACAAGCGGTGTCGACCGGATGATGAATTGTCGTTGGTGCCCATCACGATGGTTGTGCTGGTTGAGAAGGCGTGTTCAATGCATGATGGATAACCGTGAGATACTATTTCTAAAACCACATGTGTGAAGAAATGTCTAAGTTGAAGATCGACAATGCGAATGAAGCGCACCATCGTGGGATACCTTGGGGCAGCCAAGTGGAAAGTATGATTACATGGTGAAGTACACTGTTCAGCTACAAAATTCCTATTGAAGATGTTAAGGTAACGGATGGGGTGCGAGTTCCCATAAGACTATCTTGATGTTAACACAATAAGGATTTCCTCTGCGATCCATGCCTAGAGTGGCCCTCTCATTATCATTTCTCCAAGACCAGTTCCATATTCCTCCGACAAAGCTATTCCTTGGAATTATGGAGCTGATGTTTACTATCATGGCGTCAAGCAAGACCCTCTGACCATTGAAGATCTTACAGTTGAAGTTACCATTCTTGACATTGACAACATCACCGGATCAAGTAAGGTGACCAGAACCGGAAGGGTTTTCTCTCCATAAATCTCTCCTCCAAAAGACACCACGACTCCAGCTCGCATTCCAACTATTCAATCCACTCCCAAGCTAGAGGAAAGAACGGTAACTCATCACCCAACGAAGTACCAAAGGAAGTTCACGAAGACACCTCAAAACGAAAATGGAGGAAATTAGAAGATCATCAAAAGAGTGACTACAATGTTGTGGAGCAGTTGGGACGAGACTCCGTCCAAGATCTCCATACTTGCTCTGCTCTTGTGCTCGAGGCTCATACTAACGCCTTGGTGAAGTTTACGAAGAATGCTCACGTGCGCAAGACACTACTACCCACGTTTGAAGTTTGTATTGCTAGCTGGCGCCAACAACGACCTACCTACGATCTTGATTTGACTCTCGGAAAGAAACACAACAAAGCCTTGCACATCTACATTGAATGCAAGGTACTACATTATCTCATGTTTTGGTGGATACGGTTACGCTTTGAATATCTTTCAGAAGACTGCTTTTGATCGACTTGATATCGAAGGGTTGGTTCTGAGACCCAGTGATATAATTGTGAGAGCTTTTGATGGTTCTAAGCGAACAGTACTTGGAGAGCTCACTCTGCCTATTAAAGTCGGTTCCCAGACTTTTGACTCCACTTTCTTTGTCATGGACATCCGTCCAGCTTACTCTTGCCTACTTGGACGCCCTTGGATACATTGGGAAGGCGTTGTTACCTCTACCTTACATTAGAAGCTGAAGTACCCGGTGAAAGGGAAGGTTGTCACAGTATGTGGTGAAGAAGAATATATGGTCAGTCATCTATAGTCATTCCGATACCTCGAGATGGAGGGTGAATTCTATGAGACTCCCTGTCAAGCTTTTGAAACAATCCCCAGAGTTATGCCTGTTGACTCTCCCGTCACTCCACGAAGTTATGCAAGTTCCGCCTAGGATGGCCTCATTGAAAGATGCTCAGCTGCGATTAAAGGAGGAGGTAGTTCTACTTGGGTCAGCTCACGATCTTCCTTCTAACAACAAGGCTGGTTTAGGCTTCACCATCAAGGTCGAGAAGATGACACGCCGACGTCTTGGCCAATTTCCGCATTAGCAGTGGAATCCATGCTATAGAAGACAACGGCGGTGACTTGACATCTGCAAGTGGATCTTCCACTCAGACGGTGGGCTCGGAATTGGAAGCGAAGGCGTCATACCAATCTCCTTTAGCCGGGAGTAATTGCTTTTGTTTTGTTTTCTTTTCGTATTTTCTATGTTTTGAACAATAAACTCTAAAGCCTAGTGCCTTACGGGGCATCATGGCTCGTTTGTGAGGTTATTATCATCATTTGCATATTTTCATTCAATAAAATCGTTGGACTTTTGCATTCAATTGTTGTTTGTTTTCTTTACTTTATCACCTTCAAAAGCTATGTGTTTCTTACACACCCGTGATACCTGTAGAATCACTCGAATCTAGTTGATAACTATGCTATTGCTAAATATGACTTGATAATCCGATCTACCAAGCCGAAGGCGAAAGTGAGGAAGATTGTGAAGTGCCGGAGAACTTGTCGGACTACTACAGAAGAAGATCGAGTTATCACCACCGAAGAGCAAGTTGAGGTTGTGAATTTGGGTACTAATGAAGGCAGAAAAGATCAAGATAGGAGCGGGTCTTGAGAGCAGTGTTAAAGAAAGGTTGGTTCAGATGCTACGAGACTATATTGAGGTTTTGCTTGGTCATACGAAGACATGCGGGTTTAGACATTGATATTGTGGTACACGATTGCCGACAAAGAGGTTTTCTCGGTGAAGCAGAAGGTTCGTCGCATGTGTCACGAAATGTCGGAAATTAAAGCGAAGTTATAAACGTTTCTTGGCATTACTTCTTATCCACGTGGGTTGCAAATGTGGTGCATTCAAGAAGGATGGCAAAATGCGGATGTGTGTGATTAAGATGCGAACAAAGCGAGTCGAAAGACGATTTCCCACTTCCTCATATTGATGTTACGGTTGACAACACCGCTCAGCATAAGGTTTTCTCCTTCATGGATGGTTTCTCCGGTTACAATCGAGATCAAATGGCTCTTGAAGACATGGAAGACTACTTCGTTACAACACTTTCTACTACAAGGTTATGCGTTCGGATGAAGCGGCGCCACTGCTCATGCTATGACATTATTTCATGACATGATTCATCACGAGATAGAGGTCTACATCGGCGATATGATAGCTCGATCCGCGAAGAAGAACACCTTGATCATTTCGGCTGTTTGATAGATTGAAGAAGGTTGAGACTTAATCCTAACAAGTGCACCTTTGGAGTCGGATAAAAACTCCTAGGGTTTGTTGTCGATGGTAAAGGTATTGAAGTCGACCCGCCAAGGTTAAAGCTATTCAAGAAATGCCGGCTCCGAGAAGGAAGTCGAGGTTTCTTGGGCGATTAAACTACATTGCCGATTCATTGCATCTAGCTACTTGTGAGCCAATCTTCAAGTTACTTAAGAAAGATCAAGTAGTAGAGTGGAGCAGCGATTGCGGATCACTTTTGACAAAATCAAGGAGTACCTACAGAATCCTCCTATCACGATGCACCCGAAGGAAGACCTCTTATCATGTACTGTATTAGAGAACTCAATGGGGTGTGTGTTGGGGCAACATGGCCAGTGCAGTCAAAAAAGTATGCAATATACTACCTTAGCAAAAGTTTACCGCGTGAAATAAGATACTCACAACTTGAAAAACAAGCGCTTTGGCTTGGGCTGCTCAACTAACGATATATGTTGACTCACACTACCTTGTTGATTTCAAGATGGATCCGATAAAATACATATTGAGAAACGGATCTCTCGAAGAATAGCAAGATGGAAAATGATCTTGACCGATCGACATCAATATACTTCTCGAGCGATCAAAAAGTGTAATGCCGATCATTTGCTCATCAAGCCGTAGATGACTATCGATCTATGCGATTCAATTTCAGACGAAGATGTCTTACTAGTTCGATTCGAAGAACCACCCGGACGAAGGACACGAACAAGGATCCCGATGGACCATGGTTTTGATGGAGCCTCACACGCTTGGCAATGGCATTGGCGCCATCATTACCCCGCGCGGCATCGCCTTTCCGCTTATATGTTTGGTTGCACCAACAACATGGCGAATATGAGCGTCGTCATGGGTATTAAAGCTATCGACTTAAGAATCAAGTTCTTACAAGTGTATGGAGACTCGGCTTTGGTGATCGGTCGATTAAGGGGAGTGGGATCGAAGCATCGAATCTCCTTCCGTCGAGGCATGTTCAGTTTGATTCCTTACTTGAGGAGATCACTTTCAATCACATTCCACGAGAGAGAATCAATTGGCGACGCATTGGCTACTATGTCGTCTATGTTCAAGGTCGGATGGGACAACGCGCTCCCAGATCATTATTGAGAAGTTTGGCAACCGGTATCTTGTTATGAGCTTGATAAAGAAACCTTGGTACTACGATATCTTGAAACTCGGAATAATATCCATCGGGCGATAAGATTCATGAGGAGATTCGCAAAATTCTTCCTCGCGACATCTTATACAAGCGCAACCACGACTTGTGCTTACCCATGTGTCGGAAAAACGCGGATCGTATCATGGAAGAGTTACGCGCATTTGATACTCATTCTAGTGGACATCGATGGCTAAGAAGATTTTGAGAATAGGTTACTATTGGTCTACCATGGAAGCCGATTGTCACCGCTATGCTCGATCTTGTCACAAATGCAGTTCTGACAAAGTGCACGTACCTCCGGTACCTCAAATGTTCTAACAGCTTGGCCTTTTGCAATGTGGGGCATTGACATGATCGGAGAAACCATTCCAGCAGACACCGTTTCATCCTTGTGGCAATTGACTATTTTACCAAGTGGGTACGCCTCGTTCGCATACGTTACCAAGAATGTTGTGGCTCGATTCATCAAACACAATCTTATCTATCAATATGGCACTCCCGAAAGGATTATCACGGATAACGGCTCTAATCTCAACAACAAGATGATCACCGAACTACCGCGATTCAAGATCAAGCATCACAACTCTTAGCCTTATCGGCCTAAGATGAATATGGCCGCCAACAAGAACATTAAGAAGATTATACAAAATATGATAGTGACTTACAAAGATTGGCATGAGATGTTATCGTTTGCTCTTCATGGTTATCCTACAACATCACAGGGGCAACCCTTTCTCTCTTGTATATGGTATGGGCGGCCCTACCAATTGAGGTTGGATACCCCGACGAGTCCTCCGGGGCTTAAGTTAAGCGATTGGGTCGACTCGCCTTGAGAACACGATTGATGAGAAGCGACTCGCATCCATACGCCATGGGCGATCTATCGAAGCGAATGATCGAGCATTTAACAAGAAGGTCAAACACTACCAAGTCGGTGATCTAGTAATCTAGCGCATCATTCTTCCCAGGTGATCCACAGGAAAATGGACTCCCACCTATGAGGGACCATTTGTAGTCAAGCGGTATAGACTATGATACTTAGCACCATGAATGGTGAAGACCCACACCTTGTGAGCAGACATAGTCAAAAATACTACGCATAAATGAGACCCTAGGTCGGTGACCTAGGCAAAAATAAGGGCATCTGGCGAACCAAAGGGTTCGGGCAAAGTTAAGGACATATACAAAACATGTACACCGGCAGACGGCACGGCAAAAAGGGTATCTAAAACAAAAGGCGGTCTAGAAAAGTTAGGGATTCATGCGACTATGTCGTCCGATTATCTCACTACATAACCAAAAGACAATCAATAGTTGAAAAGGGACTAGCATAAACAAGATAGTTGTTTCCATAGCTTTTACTTTTCGTTATACCAAACCACTTGGCCACGCCGCCTTTCAAATAAATACAAGTTCTTTCTTTACAATTTTGCTATTGTTGTTTGCATAAAGTCCAGCGTTTGCTTTGAAATATATTAAAATAAAAATCTATTTACAAACATGCAAAAAGCATACAAAAGTAATTACTGAGGCTCTAGGAATTGAGATCCACCAACACATTTCCCCAGCATGATCCCCGAAGGTGTCACTCAAAACCTTCCCAGCCAAAGAGAGAACCCCAGCGTTGATTCCACTCAACTTCCACACCCATCTTGACAATAACATTTCACCCCGGCCTATTTATCCCAAAGGTGTCTCTCAACAATTCCCCTTTTCTCCCGCATGTCAAACCCGAACTTGGTGGGATAGTGCACGGAGAAAACCTACACCTCTTATTCCCGATCGAGATTCCAACGAGCTCCGATTCCTCTAACCGGTCTCGTGGATATCAAATGCTCTCGTGGGTTTACACTCAAATCCCGGTGAGTACCTCGAAACTCTCCCAGTCTTTATGAAACTCTCAACAATATCTAGGCACGAAACTTGGTGGATAGTGCACGAGGAATCAAAGTTATCTTTCTTCTCAGGATCTCCATCCTCAAACAGAAGTCAGAAATCTCCAAGCAGAACATCCACATCTTCTTCAAGATGGATATGTTTTGAAATACCACAACATCTATCAATCATACATTTCTCATATATGCATATGTCATTCATACATCGTCATGAATCATTCCTTGCATAAGACTAATCAATATTCTAAATTTCTCTTGTTTTCTCAAAGCAATTGAAAAATTTTCAGCAGCAGGTCCGAGTTAAGACCCAAATCCAGACGGGAAAACTATCTGAAAGACCGCCCTAGTTGTCCTCCGACAATTGGTCCGGGATTAAGACCCGAATCCTGACGGGAAAACTATCTGGACGACCACCCTTGTTGTCCTCCGACAGCGGATCCGAGGATTAATACAGAAGCTAGGCGAGAGACCCAAATGCGATCACAAGTTATCCTCCGATAACGAGCGGTGGATCAATACCCGATGCTGGGAAGATATCCACATTTGCCAACTACTTCCCTGAGTAATCAACGAAACAATTCTTATTATCATGGCGCTCTGAGTGCGGTGTACTGACTCGGTTGCCTTGGATGGCATCTTAAGCCCATCTCGACTACTTGTCAACGCTCTCCACCTTGAATCTGCATATTTGGTTAAAAATCAATACAAATCAAAACTTCATTCAAAGATGAGCACGAAGTCTAGCGTCGACTCCTCGGATGGCATCTTAAGCCCATCTCATGCTCCTTCGAAGCGTCTCTGAACCTAGCATCGGCTCACTCCCCGGCATCGATCTTTCGGATGGCATCTTAAGCCCATCCGTCAGTTCTCCTATCAACAATCTCGAGTCTAGCGTGACTCGTTCCCAGTGAAGTCCCCAACTTCTCCATCGAAAGCCCATTCCGCATCATCACACAGCGGTGCAAATTTTCAAGTGTACTCGGTGTTCAATCATCTTCTACCTCCGGTCACAAAAGCGACCGCCAATCTAATCCTTCGGTACAAGAAGATTGAGCAGGGCAGTGTCATACCCCAAAATTTGCCCTCCATCTTCTCAAGATATTGCATACATCCATACTCAGGATTCCTCGAGAGTTGATCGGACAAACCCTCTCTAGAATCAACCCAAACTAGGGCTTGGCAATTCTCGGATCAAGATGGACTTCAACATCTCCAATGGTCTTCCTGCCTCCCATATGCTTCAAGATTCTCCATGTCAAGTTTCAAGCCTCACAAGTCAAATTTCCTCAGACGATTGCTCGGATGGTTGAAAATCGGTTGTATGGACAAAAAGTCAAGCTATGGTCAACATACTCAAACTTCATAATTTTTGTCAACATCCTCATTTTGAAGTTACATTCATCATTTGATCAAGGGTTGATCATGATTCATCAAGAAAACTCAAGATTTGCTCAAAGTCAAACTTTCTAAATTAGGGTTTCTAGGTGAAAAGTCAACCAAACTTTGTTGGTCATAACTTCTTCATACTTTCTCGAATTTCCCACAAAGCTCATTTTGAAGAAAATTCAATTCTCTACTTCATGTCTCACAAGAATGTTCAAAAATGCTTCATTTGAAAGGTATGGATCAAAACATTACAGGTCCTTTTCAAAGTCAACAAAAGTCAACTTTTGTTTTGAAGATATATTGAGCATGGAAACTCCAATTGAAACCAAAGAGGTTGGTTATAGGACTCTTAGAGCTTTCTAAAAGTCCAGAACACCCAAAATGTGGAAAATTGAGCAAGATACACTTTGAGGAGTTGGGAAATTTTGGACGATTGCACAAAAGGATATTTTGGTCAAAATGCAAAATTTTCCAAATGGGCCTATAATCTTTTGGTCCAAACTTGTTCATGACATTATTTGACCCATAAATGCTTGGCCATGGCAATTTTCTATTTTATTTATTTTGAATTTTAAACCATTTAATTCAAAATTAAATTATATAAAATATGAAAATATGATTTTCTCGAGAGGAGTGATTTTATATCATACTTGAGGTCCAAGGAAGCCCATACAACTTGCCAATTTCGGCATGATCATACATTAAAGAAAATCAAATTTCTTTCAAAATTTGATTTTATTTGAAAATCATTGAATGCATTCAAATCAAATCTTTTGCCTTGTTTTTTCTCTCGATCCCTCTATAAATAGCTATTTTGAAACACAAGACACGAAACCTAGCCCTTACAACAACCAAAACTTTGCCAAAATTTTTCAAGAATCCTCAAAATTCGATTTTGATTTTCAAGTTTCGATAAAGCCATCCATCCAAGCGTGTTCTGAGGTTCCGGTCGAGAATCAACTCTTGCTCGAAGCCAAATCGTCGGATCAAGCCATCCGAGTTCTCACCGTTTGAAATTTTCTTATTTTCGATATTCATGTTTCATGCATTACTAATTGTTTTGATTGATTATATGCACTCGAGGTACTCATTAGGTCATGATAGATGTGTTTCATGTGAGGTTTCACGTACAAAACTCGTATTGCCATTACTAGTGTTCCATTGTAAGATTGAAACTTCGGGATCGGTCGTTTTAGGACAAAGGACCTCACCATCGTGATCGGAGGGTCGAATTAGTTGATCAGGCACTTGTTTTGCTAAGCGATGCATTTTGGGTTTTCGGGTTGATGCTTGGGAGAAGGCTAGACTAGGGCTCGGCGTCACAGTTGACCGTGAGGCTGGCGTGGCGAGATAACGCGTTCGATTCGTTCGTTCATAAGTCAATGGACCCACGTTGTGTTTCAAACGTCATGACACGTGATCACTCATATGCCATTGATTTTCACTTTCAAAACACCAAGTGTCACTTGGCCTAGTGGTTAAGGCGTTATACGTGCAAAGATGCTCCGAGGAGGTCACGAGTTCGAGCCTCGGGACGATTTTGTTTCTCTTTCACAAACTCAACCTTTTCTCAATTGTTTTCATATTTTCTTTTTATTTAATATTTCTCATTCATTTAATTTATTTCAACAATTTTTATCATGCATTAAAATACCAAAAATATTTTCTTTTTGCATTATTTCAGAAAATGTTTATTTAATTTATAAAATTAAAAATATTATTTTGCATGCATATTTAATTTAATGCTAATTTATCATTTAAATCACTTTTAATTAGTTTTTAATTATTAAATCACCTCAAAAATCCCAAAATTATTTTAGCATATTAACGTTATTTCAACATGAAATATTTTCCCATTCAAAATTTGCATTTTACTAACATTTTCTCTTATTCGATTTCCTCGTATTTTAGATTTCTCATCTTTTCACGAGGTTATCCGTTTGGACGATTTCTTTTTCTTTTTCTTTTTCCAATAATGTAATTGCTTATGGGATGTAATAAGCTTAATTAGGGCTTTTATTTTCCATAAGTTTAAATTATGTATACGCCAAAGCCATGTAATAGCGTAGGATATATCTTTCCTTTACATTCCATGATTTACTTTACACCTATAAAGCGCTAGTAACTAGGCGTGTATGGCAAGATAAAATTGAACATAGCCCACTAATTTTCAAGATAACATATCTGAATTCAACACACTCTTTCACATGCCCTTAGGGTAATTCTCTCTTGTTGCCTTTGAATTCAAATGGTCATGTCCCTCGAGCGTAGAGGTATTCTAGTCCGTTGCCTTCAAACAAATCATCATAGTCCCTTGATACAAGATCATAAGACCCACGATGTAGCCTCCGAATACATGATCTTGACCCTCGATTGTCGCCTCGAAAATGATGATAGTCCTTGAATGTGCTAGGATACTCCTACAAGTTGCCTTATGACCTCGATGTCCCTTGAATGTCCTTACATCCACGAATAGGGTTACCTACCAACTAATGGTATGGATAGCACTACTCTAAAGGAGCGTAAAATAACAAAACGACCAATTAAGGTAGGTAATAAGACTTTTAGTTGCTTGCTCTATCAAAATACTTTTCACACCTCACACTTTTGTCAAAGTTCAAACTCTTTTCAAAAAATGAAACATTTCCAAACACTTTGTATACATTCCTACATGAATCATTACAAAGTCAAAGCGAAATGCCTTTTCAAAACATTTTTTGTCAAACACACAGAAAGCACAATTTTAAAGTGATCTAAGAGCAACTAAGAGCCCGTAGATAACTACGGATGAAAAGGGGTGCTAATACCTTCCCTTTTAATAACTTTCTCCCTTACTCGAGATCTAACGAAGGTCTTTTCGTACTTTTACCTTCCCTTAATTGGATAAAAGAAAATTCGGTGGCGACTCTTGCTATCCGCACATTTGCGATACAAAAATCTACAAAGTCAGTTCACCGTGTTACACCATATAATTCATGTAATGAAACATAAAGTTTAAAATCAAACATTTCCAACCCTGATGTTACATATCAGAGCAATACCTTTTAAATCAACAAAAAACACACTAAATAACTCCAAAGCTATTGTCATACCCCAAAATTTGCCCTCCATCTTCTCAAGACATTCCATACATCCATACTCAAGGATTCCTCAAGAGTTGATCAGACAAACTCTCTCTGAACAATCAACCCAAACTAGGGTTTGGCAATTCTTAGCTCGGATGGACTTCAACATCTCAATGGTCTTCATGACTCCTCATATGCTTCAAAGATTCTCCATGTCAAGTTTCAAGCCTTACAAGTCAAGTTTCCTCGAGACAATTGCTCGGATGGTTGAAAATCGGTTGTATTGGACAAAAGTCAAGCATGGTCAACATACTGTCAAACTTCATAATTTTGGTCAACATCCTCATTTTGAAGTTACATTCATCATTTGATCAAGGGTTGATCATAATTCATCAAGAAAACTCAAGATTTGCTCGAAAGTCAAACTTTCTAAATTAGGGTTTCTAGATGAAAAGTCAATGAACTTTGTTGATCATAACTTCTTCATACTTTCTCAGAAATTTTTCCACCACCTCTTGTTTTGAAGGAAATTCAATTCTCTACAACTTCATGTCTCACAAGAATGTCCAAAAAATGCTTCATTTGAGAGGTATGGCTCAAAACATTACATGTCATTTTCAAAGTCAACAAAAGTCAACATTATGTTTTGAAGATATATTGAGCATGGAAACTCAATTGAGATAAGACCAAAAGGTTGGTTAGAGGACTCTTAGAGCTTTCCAAAAAGTCCAAGAACACTCAAAAATGTGGAAAATTGAGCAAGATACACCATTCACAAGTTGGGCAATTTTGAAGAAGTGCACAAGAAATACTTCTAAAAATCAAAAACTTTGCAAATGGGCCTACTTTTCTTCATCAAACTTATTCCTCACACCATTAGGAATATCAAGCCCAATGCCACGAATTTTTATTTTATTTTTCTATTTAATTTGGAATTTATTCATTTAAATACAAATCAAAATTAATTACAAATTTGATTTTATTTCTTCCTTGGGATCAATCGACTCATTAAAAGCCGGCAATTTTGAAATTTGATGGATATGGCAAGATGGATTGAAAATTGATCAAAATTTGGAGATTTGATTTTGTACAAAAATCAAATTTGATTGGCATTGATCATTGATCAAATCTTTCCCACAACTACGAATCCTTCTACTATATATACATGATACATACCACACGAATTAGGGTAGAAATTTTGACTCAAGAACCCTATTCCAAGCTTAAAAAAATCGTGGCAAACAAGCAAAGTGCAATCCTATTTCCAGCCGTTTTCAATCGATTTTGAGGTGTCCAACACATTCCTTGATACCTCTTGAATCGATCCGGACCACACTTTGCTCAAATCCATCAGTCGAAAAATCAGAGTTTGGTTTGTTCTTGAAAAATCCAAAATCGTGTTTAATTTTCATGCATTACTAACATGTTTCATTGTTGTTTTGTGATTAGTGATGAGTTTGCAAGCACAGGCACTTTGATTGAATTTCCATGGCCGAAAACACGATATGCCATGATTACGGTTTCCTGTGTCGTTTTAGGGTTTCACGAAATAGAAAAAATTGGACCACGAGACTAGTACCAATGAATCCGGAATGATGTCTGGAATCGAACCATGTCTTTAGAACTTATTTATATTATGTATCTTTGGTTTTTGATTTTGCGGGGACATAGCGTCGAGCAATGGCCGTATTTGGATTTTAAAAATTCAAAAGGAGGAAGCGAAGTTTGGCGGCGTGATGGAGGCGTTCGGGGAGGCGTCGTGTTTGATCCCACTCGTTCGGTTTTCAAGCATGAAACAAGTGGCTCGGTTGGTTAAGGCATGGGTGTGCATAGATGCTCTCAGGTCCTCGATTCGAATCTCCCGGACGGTTTTGCATTCTTTTCCAAACTTGCATTTTTCATATTTTCTATATTATTCTTATTTAATATTTCCATGCATTTTAATTTCTTTTCATATTTTTATTTCATTAAAAAATCACAAAATATTTTTCCTTTTGCATTTATTTTAGAAAATACTTATTTAATTTATAAAATTAAAAATATAATTTTGCATGCATATTTATTTTTATTCATAATTTTGCATTTAAATCACTTTTAATTCATTTTTAATTATTAAATTGCATCAAAAATTATTTTAGCATATTTATATTATTTCCGCATGTCATATTTTCTCATTCAAAACTTGCATTTTCTAACATTTTTCTCTTATTCGATTCTTCTCGTATTTTCAGATTTCTCATTCTTTTCTGAGTTATTAGTTTGAGACGGTTTCTTTTACCGTTTTCATTTTCCAATAATGTAGCTGTTTATGGGATGTAATAGTTTAAATTAGGTTTTAATTTTCCATAAGTTTAAATTATGTATCTAAAGCCATGTAATAGCGTGGGATATTTACCTTTCCATCTTTACATTCGCATTTTAATTTCCGCACCCTATAAATTGCTAGTAACTAGGCGTGTATGGCAAGATAATAATCAACATAGCTCACTAATTTTCAAGATAAAATACGAATCAACACACTCTTTCACATGCACCCTTAGGGTAATTCTCTCGTTGCCTTCTGAATTCAAAATGGTCATGTCCTCGAGCGTAGGGTATCCTAGCACCGTTGCCTTCAAACAAATCATCATAGTCCCTTGATACAAGATCATAAGACCCACGATGTAAGCCTCCGAATACATGATCTTGACCCTCGATTGTCGCCTCGAAAATGATGATAGTCCGCCGAATGTGCTAGGATACTTCCTGAAGTTACTTTCTATGACCATCGATGTCCCGAATGTCCGCTTACATCCAACAAATAGAGTTACCCACCAACTAATGGTATGGATAGCGCTATTCTAAAGGAATGTAAAACAACACGAAAATGACCAATTATGAGTAGGTAATAAGACTTTTAGTTGCTTGCTCTATCAAAATACTTTTCACACCTCACACTTTTGTCAAAGTTCAAACTCTTTTCAAAACGAAACATTTCCAAACACTTTGTATACATTCCTACATGAATCATTACAAAGTCAAAGCGAAATGCCTTTTTTCAAAATATTTTTGTCAAACACACAGAAAGCACAATTTTAAAAGTGATCTAAGAGCAACTAAGAGCCCGTAGATAACTACGGATGAAAAGGGGTGCTAATACCTTCCCTTTTCATAACCTTCTCCACTCGAGAATCTAACGAAGGTCTTTTTGTACTTTTACCTTCCCTTAATTGGATAAAAATAAAAGTCGGTGGCGACTCTTGCTATCCGCACATTTGCGATACAAAACACTAAAAAGTCGAGTTCAAGTATCCGAGAACTAGCGACTCTGCTGGGGAAATCACCCTAAAGAGAGAATGCCTTAAGGATTTCTAGATCATTTTGACCGCTTTTTGTTTGACTTTCTTGCTTTATCTTTAAGGGTTGCTTGGGTATTATATTTGTGGGGGATCCTACACCCGGATCCGGGTTTCCTTTTAGGTAAGTAGCAATAAATCGTCGCGACCTTTAGACGTATATCAAAACGGTCAACATGATGGCTACGTTAGCGTGACACTTTGGATGTCCTGATACTCTTCATTCCCAAGTTGAGGATAGTATTTGGCTTCTGCGTGGTGTCATCAAGCGCTAACTAAACTTTTAGAACCTTAATTGACCCATCTTGGCCATTAGAAGGTAGTGAGATGGCCGACTTTGAGTCTTGAACTAAGGTTGGTTGATACTCGATGCTCGCTCATTGAGATCGGACTTTTGGGATATTTTCGTCGACCACTTGGTAGTCGTATTAAAATAAGCGCCTCGAAATATCAATGATGTGAGATTCCTAGAACCGGTTACTATTATAGGACGGGATGAACCAACTCAAACTTTTGGTGGGGTAATCACCTATACCTCTTGCAAGCCTTAAACCTAGGCTCATTGTGTGAATTGATTTGTGTGCCAAACATGACATCATGACATCATTCACATTGCATATCATTTCTAACTATTTCAGGACCTAGGGATTTATCTTTGCTCTGTTTTGTAGGGATTATGGCTAGAAAGACTATCCGAATCAACTTCATGGGTATACCTTCTCGCTCAAAGAATTGGTTTCAAAATTCCGATCATGCTCAGTTCATCAAAGACATGGTTATCTACTTGATTTGGTTATCTTGGTTTTGAAGAAGATATGATGCATGTCTATTCGGTTCTTGATCAGAAACACCATTGCTTTACATTCCAGTTATCGATTGGTTCCTACCTTGGAAGAGTTCTCTAAGCTACTTGGGATACCTATTCTTGACCAAATGCCATTCATCGGTTTAGAAAAGGTTCCTAGTCGAAGACATTGCATCGTGCCCATCTTAAGCGCTCGGACATTGAAGCTAATTGGGATACCGAGTGGAGTTAAGGGTTTACTTGCCAAGTTCCTAATTAAGAAAGCGAGAATTCCTCAAAGTTATGAGTTTCCATGCATTTGAAGACATTGTGGCCTTGCTAATTTATGGTTTGGTTCTATTCCTAACTTCGGATCAATTCATAGATGTCAGCGCCATCAAGTTGTTTCTTACCGATCAAGGCCTACTTTACTTGGAGACATCCATTCTCTCACTTTCGTACTACTAAGAGACAAGGAACTCTCATGTGTTGTATACGTTACTTTCAGGTGGTTTATTTACCCCTTCCATCGATTTTGAAGAAGCGACAAAGGTTGAGAGGTCTCAAGATTAATGTCACTCTCTCATTCGGATATCCGTTGGAGTCTTTTCAATCAAAAGGACTTCACATTCATTGGCGTTGTGAGAATTCCTAATGTACCACTACTTGGTATAAGGAGGTATTACTTGACCCTTCTCTAGCTCTACGTCGGTTTGGTTTTGCTCGAAGAGATGGTCCACATGATATGCTTCTCGATATTGTGTTCGATTACAATCACGATCTCGAGTGCAAGCGAAGGTTCATACGCTTGGGGCATGGTAAAGAAGGCGATACCAAGACTTTGGGGCACGAACTCCATTCCTTGGGAACCTTACCTCAAATGGGTGCGAGCTCGAGCTCGAAACCTCATGATGCCATTCACACTGTTTTACCGTAATTATGGAACTGTTGCTATAGGTGGCGTCCTATCTTTTCCATCTGACATGCCTATTGATTTTGAAGACTTGAAGAGATCACGGATTCACTCAAGGAAGAGGATACCTTTGAAGCTCGATGCTATGCAAGTGAGAAGAAAGTGCTAGAGTTGAATAAGCTACTTCACGAGGCGAAGCATCAGCTACATCGGCACCAAGAGGAAGCGCCCATGGGAGACTTAGAGCTTGAGTTTATATGTTTTCTTTTATTGTTTTAAACTATCTCTTGTACTTAAAAGAAAAAAATAATAAAAGAGTACTAATAAATGTTTGTTCATTGCTTGTTTAACAAATTTAAATCTCTAAGGTCCTTGAAAACATTGCATTGCATTCGCATACATTGCATATCATAGCATAACATTGCATCACGGTACATTGAAGATTGGTTTTCTCATTTGCTCGCTATTTATTTTAGCGAAATGGCTCTTGAGCATCATCAAAGATCTTCAAGCTCGAATGCTCGGTTTAGTGGATGTTCACGGCTTGGTCAAGGCCAAGAAGATGAAGAAGCTCATCAACGAGAAGAAGAAGGTTGTTGGTCTTCTCGACATGGGAGCGCTACAAAGGAGGTCCTAAAGTGGTTAGTCGGATTGAGCTCTCGAAGGAAGTGTCGAAGGAGGATGAGCAAAGTAACAAGGGTGATGGTGAAGGTAGTCGGCATGAGCACGAAAAGTCTATGATGGCCGATACTACGATGAAGATGACAAGTACAAACAACTTGAAGACCATCTGAATCTTGTGGAAAACACGAAGATGTCGGGGCTAAATTTTGATGATCTGAGTCTTGTCCACGTGTTGTGATTCCTCCAAGTTCAAAGTTCCAACTTTTGCTAAGTATGGGCATGTCTTGCCCTAAGCTGCATTTGAAGTCTTATGTTAGGAAAATCAACCCCACTGATGCGAAAGTTGTGGATGCCTTTTTCAAGAGAGTTTGTCGGGACTCGATTGGAATGGTATTATCGGTAGAGAATGGCCGTATCCGTACTTGGGTGACTTAGGCGATGCTTTCTACAGGCGTATGAGTACAATCTTGAATTGACACCCACTCGCATGCAACTACAAAGCATGTCTATGGGTCGTGATGAGAAGTTCAAGGTATGCTCGGAAGTGGAGAGACTAGCGGTGAGTTCACCACCCTTGTCCATAGGGAGTTGGTCGATATGTTTATGGGAACAACGAGCCCACTTCTTCATCATCGATTGGAAACTTATCGGTAGGATTCAGGTGATCTTGACAGAGCGTGTGAAGTGGTATCAAAGTGGAAAGATTCAGTAGAGACATCTTCAATCTTTGCGAAAGATCTTTTGGTGGTAAGAAAAGTTAATGTTGTGTATGGTCGGAAAAGCGAGCCAAGACCGAGTGCTCGATCTGTGGGAAGCGTTGTGATCTCGATCCTACATCGGCACACCTCGTGAGACAGCGTGTCGAGCAGCCTACGAGGCAGTTCTGAAGATCAACATGCCATTGCCATGACCTTGCAACACATGTTGAAGCGGTTGATTGCTGAGGATCCTCCTGAAATGTCAACACTTCCTCTCGAGATCTGATCCTAATACTAAGGGTGCTTACCATTCAATAGCCGGGACATAATCGATGATTGTTGGGATCACGAAGAACAAGATTCAAGATATGATTGAAGCTAAGAAGATTGAGTTTGACCTCTGTTAAGACTCGAATGTGATCAGCGCCTATGCTAATCATGACAAGAGTTCCAATCTTTGTTGGGATGATACTTATGTTTTCAACATAGATGACTTGACCATTCCTCATGGTATTAAGAAGAATGTTGCAAGCCGATGTCGACCAGGATGCCCGAGAATTGTCGTTGGTGCCGTCGCACTGATGGTTGTGCTTGGTTGAGAAAGGCGTGTTGATGCATGATGGACAATAGTGAGATACTATTTACGAAACCACATGCGGAAGTGTGAAGATATGTCTAGTTGAAGATTGAGGATGTGAGTGAAACTACACCACTGTGGGATACCTTAGGGCAGCCAGTGGAAAGTATGATTACATGGTGAAGTCTGTTTCCAAAGCTACAAGATTCCTATTGAAGATGTTAAAGCGACGGATGGGGTGACGATTTCCCAGAAGACTATCTGATGTTAACACCATAAGGATTTCCTCTGCGATCACATGCCTGAGGTACCTCTCATCATCACTTCCAGGCCGTTCCATATTCCTCGACAAGGCTATCCCTTGGAATTATGGGTGATGTTTACTATCATGGCGTCAAGCAAGACCCTCGACCATTGAAGATCTTACAGATTGAAATATTCTGACATTGACAACATCAGGATCAAGTAAGGTGACGAACGGAAGAGTATTCTCTCAATATCTCTCCTCCAAAAGACAACTGCGACTCGGCTTCCACTATTCAATCCATTCCCCAAGCTAGAGGAAAGAACCGGTGACTCATCCTGCTTTCGACCGAAGTACCAAAGGAAATTCTGAAGACACCTCGAACAAGAAATGGAGAAATTAGAAGATTATCAAGAAGTGACTACAATGTTGTGGAGCAGTTAGGACAGACTCGTCCAAGATCTCCATGTACTTGCTCTGCTCTTGTGCTCAAAGGCTCATACTAGCCTTGGTGAAGTTTACGAAGAATGCTCACGTACCTGAGACACTACTACCGACCGATTTGAAGTTTGTATTGCTAGCACAGCTGCCAACAACGGCCTAAACTTCTACATCTTGATTTGACTCTAGGAAAGAAACACACAAAGCCTTGCACATCTACATTGAATGCAAAGCGTTACATATCTCATGTTTTGGTTGATACAGTTACGCTCGAATATCCTACTACTTTTGATCGACTTGATGTCGAAGGGTTGGTTTAGACCAGTGACATTGTGAGAGCTTTTGATGGTTCTAAGCGAACGATACTTGGAAGCTCACTCTGCACAAAAGTCGGTTCCAGACTTTTGACTCCACTTTCTTTGTCATGGACATCCGTCCGACTTACTCTTACCTACTTGGGCGCCCTTGGATACATGGGTAGAGCCCTCTACCTTACATCGGAAATTGAATACCGGTGAAAGGGAAGGTTGTTACGATGTGTGGTGAAGAAGAAGTATATAGTCGATCATCTGATCATTCCGATACCTCGAGATGGAAGGGTTCTTGAGACTCCTGTCAAGCTTTTGAAACAATCCCAGTCATGCACATTGACTCTCTGTCCTCCACAATTCACAAGTTCCGCCTAGGATGGCCTCGTTGAATGCTCAGCTACTTTATTGAAGAAGGTAGTACTATTTGGGGACTCCACATCTTCCTTTCAAATCCGACAAAGCTGGTTTAGGCTTCACCATCAAAGTCGAGAAGATGATACGCCGTGACGTGCCGGCCAACTTCCTTTCCATCGGCAGTGGAATCCATGCTATAGAACAGCGACAACGACTTGACATCGGCAAGTGGATCTTACTCGGAACATGGGCTCGGCAATTGGAAGGCGAAGGCGTCATACCAATCTCCTTTAGTCAGGAGTAATTGCTCTTGTTTTGTTTTGCTTTTATTTCTTTATGTTTTGAACAATAAACTTTGAAAGCCTAGTGCCTTGCAGGGCATCATGGCTCGTTCACGAGGTTATTATTTGTTTGCGTATTTTCATTCAATAAATTCGTTGGACTTTTGCATTCAATTGTTGTTTTTTTTCTTTCTTTATCACCCCTTCAAAAAGCTATGTGTTTCTTACACACCCACGTGATACAACTGCGAAATCACTCGAATCTAGTTAATATGACTATGCTATTGCTAAATATGACTTCGATAATCCGATCTACCGCAAAGCGAAAGTGAGGAAGATTGTGAAGTGCCAGAGAACTTGCCACTTTTACAGCAAGAAAAACGAGTTACTCACCACGAAAAACAAGTTGAGGTTGTGAATTTGAGTCTTGCGAAGGAAAAAGATCAAGATAGGAGCGGGTCTTGAAGCGTTGTTAAAAAAGTTGGTTCAGATGCTACGAGACTATATTGAGGTTTTGCTTGGTCATACGAAGACATGCGGGTTTAGACATTGATATTGTGGTACACGATTGCCAACAAAAGAAGGTTTCGGTGAAATAGAAGGTTAAATCGCATCGTCTGAGATGTCGAGAGAAAATCAAAGCGAGTTATAAACACGATTCAACGCGGTTTCTATTTCATTACTTCATCCTGATGGGTTGCAAATGTGGTACGTACCTAAGAAGGATGGCAAGATACGAATGTGTGTGGATTACGAGAGATACGAACAAAGCAAGTCCGAAGAAGCGATTTCCCACTTCCGTATTGATGTTACGGTTGACAACACCGCTCGGCATAAGGTTTTCTCCTTCATGGATGGTTTCTCGGTTACAATCAGATCAAAATGGCTCCGAAGACATGGAGAAGACTACTTTGTTACGATGGGGCACTTTTACGCTACAAGGTTATGCCGTTGATTGAAACCTTGAGCGCCACTTATCGGTGCTATGGTGACATTTCATGACATGATTCATCACGAGATAGAGTCTCGTCGGCGACATGATAGCTCGATCCGATGAAGAAGAACATCTTGATCATTTACGAAAACTACGAGTTGAAAAGTACAATTGAGACTTAATCTAACAAGTGCACCTTTGAAGTCGGATCCGGAAAACTCCTAGGGTTTGTTGTCGATGGTAAAAGTATTGAAGTTGACCCTTAAAGTTAAAGCTATTCAAGATGCAGCTCCCATACAAGAAAGGAAGTGAGGAGGTTTCTTGGGCCGATTGATTACATTGCGATTCATTGCACACCTAGCACTGCTTTGACCAATCTTCAAGTTACTTAAGAAAGATCAAGTAGTAGAATGGAGCAGCGATTGCGGATCGCTTTTGACAAAATCAAGAGTACCTGAATCCTCTATCCACGATCTGCACTGAAGAAGACCTCTTATCATGTACTTAGCGATTAGAAACTCAATGGGTGTGTGTTGAGGGCAACATGGCAATACAGTCGAAAAAGAGCATGCAATATACTACCTTAGCAAATTCTGCCGACTATGAAACAAGATACTCCATTTCGAAAAACTTACAACGCTTTAACTTGGCTGCTCATGAAACTAAGGCAGTATATGTTGACTCACACTACCCATTGATTTCAAGATGGATCCGATAAAATACATATTTGAAAACCAACTCTCTCGGAAGAATAGCAAGATAGCAAATGATCGACCGAATATGACATCCATTACACTTCTGAAGAGCGATCAAAGAAAGTATAGTAGCGATCATTTGCTCATCAAGCGTGAAATGACTATCGATCTATACGATTCAATTTCGAGATGAAGATGTTTTACTAATTCAGTTGAAGCGAGCCCGGGCGAACACGAACAAGGATCCCGATGGACCATGGTCTTTGATGGAGCCTCAACGCACTTAGCAATAGCATTGGCGCCATTATTACATCCCTACGGACACCGCCTTTCACATGATTATATTTTGATTACCCCACGAACAACATGGCGAATCTGACGTGCATCATGGGTATTAAAAGTGCTATTGACTTGAAATCAAGTTCTTGCAAAGTGTATGGAACTTCGACTTTAGTGATCGATCCGGATTAAGGCGAGTGGGATCTGAAGCATCAAATCTCATTAAATGTCGAGGAGCGTAATATTACAGTTTGATTCCCCT